>VMDO01008500.1:39964-83648 GCA_007922755.1 Pedetes capensis
GAGAGAGAGAGAGAGAGAGAGAGAGAGAGAGAGAGAGAGATCAGTGAAGAGTAAGGCAGAGAGATCCAGCCTTTTCAGCCTTAGACCTGGAGGTCATTTATTCTGAATATGAATTCCTTTTCATGTCACTGTTCATAAGTAGATAATGGAGCTCCTTCCTTGTTGTTAGGTGTCATCAAGTCAGGTCCGACTCATAGCAACCCTACGCACAACAGAACAAAACAGTCCCAGACACTGTGCCATGCCCGGTACTGTCAGTGCTTCTTTGCTATTCATAGAGTTTTCAATGGCAGATTGTTTTAAGACGGGGCTGCCAGGTCCTTCTCCCATTTTTGTGGTGCTGGAGATCGAACCCAGGACCTCAGAGCACACAGAGCAGCACTCTACCAACTGAGCTAACCCCCCAGCCTGGAGCTCCCTCATAAGTGTGTTTATTTCCTGACCAGCTTTAGAAGAGATTCTGTGTATGTGTGCTTGTGACTTCATGCATTGCGTGCACATGTTTGTTTCGAAGTTGTGAAAGTATGTATGAGTGTGAGTGAGAATATGAGTATATCCAACTTTAACTATGGGCATGTATGCACATATGGATGAGTGTGGGTGTGAATGTGGATGTAGTAGATGTAATGAGGATGAATGAGGGTGTGTGTGTGTGTGTGTGTGTGTGTGCAAGTGCACACCTGTGTGACACATTCAGGATGGAGCCAGGACTGACCCCTGGTTCACTGCATTGTGGACTCAGTTTCCAAAGAAAAATCACATAGACAACCACCTCATTTTACATGTGAGGAAACTGAGGCATGTATAATGAGACCTGTACACTTGAACTATGTACTTGGCAGTGGTAGAGGGGAGATTAGCAATAGTCACATTAATTTTGATTCGGAGCCAGCTAAGAATCCATGCATTGGGGTAAAAGTCCAGCTATTTAAGGTTTTTACAAACAATAGGTGCTTGCAGGGGCAAGAAGCAGCTGCTTAAGAGGTCCTTTGAGGTGTCTACAAGGACTAGACTTAAAAGCAAGGGGAAGATTTGACAGATGGCCCAGTCCCCACACCTGTCTCCTGTGGGACCCTGTCAAGCAATGGAAGCTTTCCACTGCTTTGGGTATCCTTTAATGTCCTCCTTTCTACCCCACAACCTATAGATGTAGTTTGCCTTGGAAACAAACCTAGATCTCCATTAGAGATCCACTAGAGGTCTTTCTTTGTAGGATGCAGGCAAGATATAAGTTGAAGGTGTCCCCAAAACTGGACATAAGAGTCAGGAAAGCCTCTCCCCTCCAGACCCTGACCTTTTTGCTCCTCCCCTCTCACCTTGGGACCTGAGATAAGAGAAATGGCTAGAGAGGTCTCAAGAGGGTCAGGGTTGGCTGTTGGAATGGGAATGTGTGCTTCCAGAAGAAGGCTAGGTGGCAACTTCATTAGCCTTGGCCTTTTTTATCTGTGGCTGAGGAATTGGTTGTGCAAGTGAGGATAGCCCCACACTAATGAAGCCAAAACCCCAAACCATGGTTCAGTCCTCATCTGAACAAATTCAGCTTGCTTGAGCTTCTGCTTAGGTTGCATCCATTTGCCTGACCAGTCACATGAAGGATGACGTCTGAGAAAACAATCCAGTCTCATGTCCTGGTGATATGCTAGTTCAGACTCAGCCAGTATTTACTGTGTGCCTAGCATTGTGCGAGAGTTTTGTGTGTATTAATTATTTCATTGAATCCTCACAACAGCCCTGGGAAGTAGGATTAGTCCCATTAAGACACTCCAAGAGGTAAAGCAGCTTTGTTAAAGTAAAATAGCTAGTAATGGGGAAGTGAGAATTCAACCACAACTCTGCTGCTTGTCTAAAAGAAATTATTGAGAGCCTACTGCATGCCAGGCATTATGCTAAAAATTTTCCCTGGATTATCTCAATCCTCAAAATAGCTCTATGGGGGAAAATTTTTCTCTCTCATTTTTTTTCACATAAAGTTATTGAGGAACAGAAATGTCAGGTAGCTTATCCAAGGTCAAGTGCTAGCACTTGCAATAAAGTCAGGATTTGAACACAGGCATGTTGATTCCCAAGCCTAAGATTGTCTCTTTCTTACTCCTCTGTGGGTAACATATTTGCTTCTAGATGATTCCTAAAGCTCTTTCCAGCTCTGGCATTCTAAAGGTCAGCAACTCCATGGTAATCCTTCCCCATGAACTTAAGCAGCTTGGGTCACTTGGCTGTGGTCCCCTGTCATTCTCACCTCCCCACTAGGGTCCCCTCATGTATGTGTAGTGTAGAGGTTGCGAGATCAATTCACTCTGAGCTCTGATTCAGCTCCCTCACTCCTGGCCCCAGGTCCCAGGTGAGGTACTTTCTCTTAACAGCATCCAGAAGTTGCTCTGGGCTCTAGGCCTGGGCCTTGTAATTCCCTCTGTGAAAAACAGGAAGTATCCCCTTAAAGTGGCCAGTGATAAAATCCTGCAAAAAGGCTCCATAGAAGTTGCCTCCATGCCTTCGTTGAGTGTGAGTGTGAGTGTGTCTGTGCCCATGTGTGTGAGTGTGCTTCTGTGGGTGCATGGTATAGTCAGGAAGGATTACAGACAGAGGTCAACCTTGATTTTGCATTGTCTGAAGCCCTCCTTGGTAGTCTGAAATGAATATTTCCTTCTCTGCTTGCCTCATCAGACCTCTTCCTCTTGGAGGCTGCTGATAGATTTTCCATCCCCTTCTGGACCTTGAGCAGAAAAGGAAGGCACTTTGCTCACAGAGTCATATTGGTCAGGGTCTGGTGCCTGGTGTGGTGTGTGTGTGTGTGCACGAGTATGTCTGGGGGCAGGAGGAGGTGGTGGTTTTTGTCTGGCTTCCACAGGACACTATCCAGGTGTCCCTAATGGCAACAGTCTGGGATGAGTCAAGTCGTTTGTGGATGCAACATCTGAGGGAGAGGAGTTCCCTGGGAGAGCCCTAAGCAGCACTTGGAAAATTATTATGAAAGGAGGAACTGTGGTTCCAACACCAAACCCATTCCTTCTTTACTGTCCCTCATCCTCATACTCTGTGTTCTCCCCTCCATATGGCCTCCTCTTCAGTCTTTGCTGTGCTGGTTCCATATCCTGCCCCTGCCTGCACCCTTGTTTGGTACAGAGGAAGGAGCACACTACAAGGAATCAAAAATCATGGGTTCTGCCACTACATGCAAATTTCACCACTGTACACTGTGTGCTTTACTGTCCTGAACTTCAGTTTCTTTGTTTGTTAAAAAAAACAACAACAAAGCAAAACAATAACAACAAAAAACCCAGCCTGTTTTTCAAGCTTTGACACAGTTAAATGAAAAAGATGTATGCAAAAACATCAAGATTTCTGTTCCTTCTTTTGAGGATCAAATGAGAGAATGGCCTGGAAATATGTGGTGAGCCCTGAAGTCCTGTTCACACAGGAGAAGTTGCTGTTGTTAATATTCTCTGCTCCCTAACCGCTCTTCTACACAAACAAGAATTCAAATTTGCCCAGCCTGGCTCTTGTCTTGTCCCACTGCCCTGTTTGCTCCAGAGACTAGGTGGCCATCTACTTCTCCAATTTCTGTCTATGGCAGAGAATTATAGACTTCCCATGTGGATCCTCTTTCCCAGGGACCAACATAGCTAGGTTCTCTTTTTTTTTTTTTTCAGAGAAAGGCTTTCTTATCTCACCTGCAGGAAAAGTGACAACCTCAGGTCCAAAGAAACCAGTAGGACAGACCTATTTAGGAAGATGTGGTCTGTCTCAAAGTGTTATTATTAGTCCATTATTGCAGGTGAGGAAACTGAACTTAGAGAAGTTAAGGGCACAAAGGTAAGTGGCCAGTTCTAAGTTGTGTGTGTATGTGTGCACATTGAGGTGAGGAGGAGGCTTATCTGAAAGCATATGAGAAGTGAAGAATCTGGATTTGCTATTAAGATAACCATCAGTCTCCAGGAATCAAATAAAACCAGGCAACAAGCCTAATAAAAATTAGACAGTAGACCAAAAAGACATTATTGTATACTACCTCTCTGTCTACTCTATTTGGCTTGGGTTTCTTCAAGAAGATTATTTCATTTCACTAAACACAGGGCATTTTTCTAGGTGCTATGATGGGAGAGCCTACAGCCATACCACCTTGGCATCCAATCCCATCAGATCTTGGAAGCTAAGCAGGGTTGGCCTGGTTAGTCCTTGGATGGGAGACTGCCAGGGAATACTGGGTACTGTAGGCTTGGGAGGATCCCATATCCCACTCCCAAAACAGTCAGCCATTGAAAACCCTATGAAGAGCAGAGAAGCACTGACAACAGTGCTGGGCATGGCACAGTGTCAGGGAGTGTTTGGTCTGTTGTATATAGGGTTGCTATGAGTTGGACCCAACTCCCAACAGCACCTAACAGCAACATGATGGGAGAGGGTGCAAGGGAGATAAAAAACTAAGTCTTATATCTGTATGAACAGATGGACAGACAGACAGACACACACACACACACCATACTTGAATCAAGGTAGACCATGGCAGATAACAATAAGAGCTAATGATTGACTATAATGCTTTGTAAAGGAAAATCATAGTGATTCTAGCCCCTAACACAATGCACCTATACATCATAAGTGCTTGATCAATGTGTATTAAAAGGAAATGAGGGCCAGAGATGGGAGAACATGGCATGTTTGGAGAAAGTTCAATGCACTGTTGGCAAGGCAGCCCAAATGGTTCATACTTCTCACTCCAGGTATGTTAGCCAAAGCCAGGGTCCACCACTGACTTCTCAACCTTTATTTGCAAGGCTACTTTAAAGGTGCAATGTGTTTGGATTTTTCAAGTCATTATACTCAGCAACCAAGATCAGAGTTTTTGGCTTTTCCTTTGACTCCTGACCATATCCCTCTGCTCAGAAATCCTACTGGAAGCCCCCAAGCTTCACTTTGCTCCTGGACACCTGGCAAATGACTATCCTATTTCCTTGACCTATCTATGGACTCTTATTTGAATTGCGGGGGCCAAGAATTTTTCCTCTTCTCTTCCCCCAGGGGCCAATTAGTTTTCTGAATTCCAGAGTAGATCCACACTCTAACCTATCCTCTAACCAGGTCTGGAATTCCCAAAGCACCATCTGTCTCATCTGCACTCCAGGTGCAGCTGGACAGGATAGATTTCCCACACATCTGTCCTGTCTTTCCATTGGCAGCCTGGCCTCCTCACCTCCAGTTTCCAGATCCTACGTAAGTCAGTTGTCTGCATTATTTCTCTTCAGGAGAAAAGCTGGCAGGGGAGACAATCTCCTCTCTTGCCAGCCAAGAGACACTTTGAATGGGACAGGCACATAGCATCGAGTTTGAGTAGATTCTGCCACATAATGATCCAGGAATGGCAATGTAAGCTTGCCTACCTCTTACACAAAGACCTTATTGGTAAGGTAAACTTGCAGCAGAAGAAAATTGAGCTGGCTAGAAAATGAACTTCGCAACTTAGAATTCTAGGACACTGTGACTGAGTTCTCTGTAAGTCTTTGGGTTCAACCTCCTGCCTCTGGTCCTGCCCGATGAGGCTGTATATTTTCTTATTGTCGGAAGTGCAGATTTTGGCCTAAGGCCCAGGTGAAGATGAGTATGACAGAATGACAGAGTTACCTAACTGTTTGCAACAGAGAATGCATTCCTCCCCACCCGGTCCTGCCCCAACATGTAATTGAATACTTCTCTCTTTGCCACCCCTCAAGAAGCTTTTGCCCTTCTCTTCCTAGATAAGGTTATTAAGTTATTGACTTAGTTATTCAAATAAGAGGTTGTCCAATATTTAAGAGGCCTTAGGTATGTCCCTTGGGTCTGAACACATGGTCAATTTCAATTTTTTTTGTTTTCAAAGGGGCCCTCTAGCTCCCTGTGTGAAATGCCCAGATCTGAGTCATGCAGAGGTAGTTGCATTATAAAAGCTTTCAGGGTGGTGACATTGATAACCATGACAAAGTACTTGGTCCAAACTTGCCTTAGATTTATAGAAGGTCAGGCTAGAAAGTTCTCAGTGGTCATCCAGTCTATTGATTCCCAACCTTGGCTGACTATCAAAATCATCTAGGGACTGTGTTAAAAATACATTTTCTCTGAGGCTCATGATAAACTTACTAAATCAGAATTGCTGAAGTGGGGCCCTAAACCATGTACTTCACATAATTTCTTCAGGTAATTCTGATATTAGGACAGATTTGAGAAGCATTTGTCTTGTTGAATCCCTTGGTTGGAAATTGAGGCTCAGAGGGGCAGTGGCCTGCAGCAAAAGTGGCCAGACAGGAAAATAAGGGCAGAGCACCTGTGCCTTGGTTCTCACCATCCCCATTTTTAACACAATACCCATATTATATTTCTTCATCCTGCCTGATCAATTACTTGTCTTTCCAGGTCTTCAGAACTGTGAGTACTTTGATGGTGGGACCATGTCAGGTCCATACTGGAGGACTCCAAGTCCTTGAGCTGGATCCATGGGGCCAGGCATTTAACTTGTTGAGCAGGTGCACATTCACAGAGTCTGTACTTAAGTTTTTTCCAGAGACAATGGGTTAGGGCAGGAGCCATAGTGGCCCTCTTCTTTCACAAAGCAGGGCAGGCTGTGAAGTCTCAAGTGTGTGTTCTGGTAGAGACCTTGTCCAGAGCTACACAGGAGCTGGGAACCCAGTTCTTGTGCCGAGGGTGCTGGAATTTCTAGAGGCAGCAAGTTACCTGAAGCTCAGGCTGGAGCTGAGTGTCTGTTTATCTCAGGGAATTTTGGCTTCATTCCCATTATACTATCGCCGGCAGCAGCCTTAAGTGCAAGGATAATGACATGTTTGAAAAATGCCTCCAACATCAATTACCCGGCATTGACATAACCCCTGGGAGTTGTTTTTTCATGTCCACATCTTTAGCCCTGCTTATCACACTTGAAGCACTATGTTTCACCCTGCCTAGTCTACAAGGCTTCCTAGAGCTTCAGCCTGCTGTTCTTCGGGGCCAAGGTAGGAGTAGAATGGAAAGATGGCTGGTGGGGAAGCCAAGCAGGGCTGACTGCCTGGCAATTTGCATTTTTGTGGATTGAGATGAGCTCAGTGCCAAGCGGAAGAAGAGAGTATGCAAGATGCATTGACTTATTAGACCTGGGTTCTAGTCTCACCATTACCATGTTCAGTTGTTGTCTGACTGTGGTCTAGGCCCTCACTCCACTAAGCTTCCTTTTCCTCATCTGCACAATGAGTATAAGGTTAGACTAAGAGCCTTTCTGTCTGACTGAGCGATGCTAATTCAATTCCTCAGGTTGTGGTGTCAGGGGTGGACACCTGATGGGTGATGCTCATTCCTTCCCTCATGGTACCCTATTTATCTCACATCCTCAGCCCACTCTTGGAGAAGATATGTTATTACCCCCAAAGGCTCAAGATATGACTCCAAAGCAATTTGCATATGTTAATGGCCACTATTCTGGCTTTAGTGGGCCATGTCTCAGCACCGGCTGGCTCTCCTATACTCTGGATATTCTAGCTTCTCAAAGGCATTCAGATGCAACTGAAGGCTGCTTTTCCAACCAGATGTGGGTTCCCTAGAATGTAGCTACCTCTCCTTTTCCCAATCCCCTCCATGGTTCTCTCTTGCTCTGCTCTGTAACATCTATGGGGCTTTTCAGCATATTGACTCTTTTAGCCACATACCCCTTTAACTAGGTCACCTGCTGGCACCGGCTCAGTGCCAGCAGCCTGTGGTTTCTCTGACTGGAAAGGCCTTGATTCACCCTGTTGTGGGGAACTCTTCAGCCTGGCGGCTGTTTTGCTCTGAGGGTTTCTCCTCTGCTTAGCTCTTCTCCTCCCAATAACCCGCCCCCCCACCCCGTGTTTTCCCACCTACTTCCAACCCTCAGACATAAAGGGATGGTCTTTGTCTTAAAACATGGCACTACAGACTACCAGGAAGGTCTACTCTCCCTCTGTCAGTGACAGCATCAAAGGAACTTTAGTGTCCCCTAAAGCCATGACTGTGGTGGTGGTTGTTGTTAGATGCCATCAAGTTGGTCCGACTCATAGCAACCCTCAAAAGGTTTTCAATGGCTGATTGTTTCGACATTGCTTTGGGAGTAGATTACCACATCCTTTTCCCATTTTTTTCTGATCAATCTGGGTCCTCAGAGAGTACAGAGTAGCACTCTACCAAATGAGCTAAAAGCCATGACTAATAAATAGGTAATCTAAGCAAAACTCATGTACTTGCTATCCCAATAAGCATTAAGACAAGTCCTCTAGTCACCTCCTTCCAACAAAATTGCTTTCCCTAAGTCTTTCCTATTGAGAAATTATGCACTCCCCCATTACATGCCCCAGGGCCTAGCACAAAGCTTGGCTGACACAATAATAGATACTCTATAAATATTTGTTAAGTGAATAATGACTGAACAAATGAAGACTAAACAGACCTAAAGGCCAAAGGAAATAATGCTAGCTGAATTAGGAGGAAGAGGTCAGCCACTAACACATCTCACAACTTGGAGTATGTCCTTTCCTAGCTCTGAGTCTAAGTCTCTCCTGGAGAGTTTCATGCTAAACTCAATGATCCCTTCAGGATCTTCTGTCTCTGGCAGTTCATGACTCTGATCTGTACTCCTGTGACAAATACTACTCCATTTCCTAACCTCCACCAAGAAGTAAAAGAAAATTTCATATAGTCATCAGAGAGTATTATGTTCACGCTGATGGGAAAGTGGGCAAAACTCTGGATTTGGGAACAAGCCAATTTCAGAGAAGTCACTGCCTTCTACCATGCCAAAAAGGTTGCTAATTAGTTTCACTTCTATGACTTCAAGGCAAAACATCAAGATCCCCCTTAGCTCCTCTACCCTGTCTTTGATGTCCCATGAAAAGTGTGTTGAGTGAGGCATGGTAGCACATACCTGTAATCTCAGCACTGAGGAGGCTGAGGTAGGAGGATTGCAAGCTTGAGCCCAGCCTGGGCTAAATAGCAAGACCCTGTCTCAAAGAAATAGTGTGTTAAGCGCACAATATCCCCTGGGCTCTATTGTGGTTAGAGTGGGTAGGCTCCTGGAGATCTGAGAGTCCTGTTCATGGGAGAACAAAATCTTTGGCCTTTGTTGCAAGCACATAGATCTTGATTTTGAAGGCCTCATCCATAAAAATACACTTGGGCTAAACTTCTAGGGACTAAAGAGAACCAGGCAGAAAAACAGGGAAGGTAGAATCTCCGTTAGTAGTCCTTTCCCTTCTTGTCCCTCTGGATTGGGTTTCCATGGGGTTCTGTGGGTCACAGGAGAAGGGTGTGGCAATCCACTTCTACAGCAATCCTGAAACAATCAGCCATTGAAAACCCTGAGGGTCACTATGAGTTGGACCCTACTGGAGAGCACCTAACAACAACAACAACTGTGGGTAAAGCACATGAATTTTAAAGCCTGTTTTTTCTTTTTGAATTAGGCATGACTCTTAAGAGAACTTCCAGTCCTGGAAATCTATTCTTCTCTGATTCCAAATATATAACCATTAGAAAGGGAGTTTGTTTTGTGAACTTTCAGTGTGGTGAATCAAGCTGGAGCTAGGGTTGGGCAATGAGTATGTGGGTATGTGCTGAGTTTCAAAGGGGAGATAGAGGCTGCTGTTTGAGGAAATGCAAAGCATGTTTGTTTATCAAAGAATGTATACAGGCTAAATATGTAATCAAAAATTTGAGAAGCTGACTACCCATGCCTCCCTTCCTCATACATGCACACAGTTAGGCTCCATGATCAAATGTCAGAGTTAGAGTAGATAATCTTTGAGGTTTGTTCTAGTTCTGATGGTCTTTCCCTGGCTCTATGAGATTATTCAGACTTGCTTTTCCAGTGACAACTCTGTGGTTACTTTCAGTGTTTTATTCCAGGCAAGGAACAAATGACTGCAAAGTTGCCAGACATTGGTATGCTTGGCTATAAAGTGACATGGACAGTTTATGGTTAGTGATAGGTCCAGTTAGGGAGAACCTTTTGGATCCTCAGTGTCCAGTAACTCAAGAATGAATCATAAACGAAATATGTGGAAATGTATGAAGAGGGATTTCTTATAGGGATGTGCCTATTTGCATTGAAATGTCATCCCCTGGTGGTCCCTCCCACCTGTCATGTGACAAATGTCTCATAGAAGAGTGTGACAGTAAATGTGCCACACTGATCAAATGCCTTTGGTGTACTTGAGCCTTCCTGGTATTATAAATAGGAGAGAAAGAGACTGGATTCAAATGTGTCATGATGTCACAAAGAGAAAGGATATGTTACCACTAGCAAGGGGTTTGGAGGATCCCACAGTTGAGAAAAGGGCCAAAGGAGGCTCTCTGTTTCAAAAAGGGAAAACCTCAATATCCCTGCCCACTGTATTAGCACGATTTGACCTAGCAGCAAGTTGGTCCTTGACCCCCTTGGATCATGGTAAAATGACCAGAATAGCATTGGCAAGCCCCTCAGGGGCCCTCCAGACTGGAAATGTGTTTAGGCTGGACCAGATAGTCCCCATACTCCTTCCAGCTGCCAATGTGACCTCTTCCAGGAGCATCACTACTACTGCTTTCAGTGAATTTGGGGACTGGCCTGGAGAGTGGCAGGTCTTTCCTCTTGTCTTATGGGGAAGCAGTCTTGTCAGCTCCTATTCCAGAAAAATGAGAAGGGACTTGCCCATAGCCCAGGTGCCTTTTTGAATTAGGGAGTGAGCAGGGAGCAGCACAGATGAGTGAAGACCTAGTGCATGTTGGGACCTCAACATTGAGTACGTTTTTCAAAATGTGCATTGTAACCTGTTCGTGGGTCATGAAATTAATGTAGAGGGTGACAATTTGCATGTTAAAAAATGAAATGCATTAGAAAATGTCAGCTTGTCACAGAGTAGAGATAATTACTATTTCATGAATTTTGTTTAGGGTATATATATATGAGGTTTGAACAAAAAATACAGTGAGTGTTTAAACTTAAAAAAAAATTACAGTAAAAGACACATTGCCATTAATTCCCCTTAAAATACTCTCTCCTGGCTTTAAACATACTTGTCCCTTTCTTGCCATTTTCTGAAGCAGTTCTGGAAGTCTTCTTTCATGAGTATCTTTAGTTTCATCCTCCATCATGACAATGCTCTATGTCACACATCACTTCTGGTATGGCAATTTCTGTCAAATGAAAACATTATGTTGTGTTCTCATTTTCCTTATGATCCAGATCTGTCCCAATGAAACTTCTGTATCTTCCCCAAAGTCAAAATGACCATAAAAGGTAAGTGTTTTGAATCAATTCAGGACATTAGGGCAGCCATGACAGTGCAACTATAGCTGTCAACTATTATTATGATTATATACTATATGCTTTCACATGTTTTTATTTCATTTGATCTTGGAGGAGATTAGAGAAAGGATTTTTATCCCCAGTTTAAAGATGGGTAATTAAAGTTTGAGGGGCTTAGTGACTTGTCTAAAATCATACAAGTAAGCTATTTTAGAGTTATTGGGAGATTAACTATAAAGTAGAATTAAAAATGCTAAGAGCCGTGAGAGAGAGGAATGAAACACCCCTGGGCATTTAGAAGCTCTTCTGGCTGGGTAGCAAAGGGAAGGGTTGCTGATGGCAAGGAGGAAGCAATGAAAAAGGGATAGGATCGAACTGGCCTTGATGAGGGTCTGGACAGCTATTCCAGGCAGAGGGGGTCTAAGTGAATAGTGGATAATGTGAGATGTGGCTCCTGCTTCTGGTGTCAGGGTTTGGCTCAGGCCCAGCAGAGGTCAGAGCCTTGCCCTGACACCAAGTGGATATCGGGGACCCACTGGACCAGGTTGGTGTAGTGGCCAGAGGTGCCAAAGAAGGACCTCGGGAGACCTTCTGCAGGAAACAGGAGAGGGAAGTTTATTGGGTTACTCCCCAAGTGGGGTGCAACCAGCAAGCAGCCCCTGTCAAGTGCTCAAGTGCTAGCTCTAAACTGGTGGTACAACTCAGCCTTAAAGGCACAGCTACAAGCAGTTGGTGTTCTGCTGGGCTGGAGGTCCGGTGGTCTTGACTCTCGCAGCTCGCCTTCTCTGCCTTCCTCCTTCCCAAGGGTGGGAAGAATTGGGAGGCTCTTCGTGGCTTGCTTGTAGCCTTTGGCACTTTGGGGCCCCTGGTCTTGATGCGTGGGCTTGCTTGGAGATCTTCCACTGGATTGGGGAACACTGGATTGAGGTGATGGGGTCTGGACAGCAGGTGAAGGACGGTGAGAGATGAAGGGGTGAAGTGAGGTCCAGAGACCTGCTTATATAGGCTCCTGGAGGTGGGTGTGTACTGGGGATAGTCAATCAGGGCACATTCCTGACAGGTACAGCAGGTGAACTGTCATACCTGCCAGGTAGGGGCAGTTATTTAACTGAGGTGTTAGGGGTAGCCAATCAAAATTGAGGTGGTTGAGGCTGGTCAGGCTGGTCAGGGGCCATCTTTGCTCACTCGATGGGAGGGGTAGGAGTGAGTGAGTGGGATGTGGCCCTGGGGTCACCTAGAGGTCAGTCCCTCAAGCTGGTATGAGGGACCCTAGTTATGGGGTGCATTTTAAAAAAACCCCAATATTCTGGTATAGCAGGTAAGAGGCAGGAGGAAAAAAAACATAAGGAGGAAATACCAGGACATGAGGGCCATGTGAGGAGTGGCCAAGAGCAGTTCTATGCCATGGTCAAGAGTGTGTTGTGTGGGAGAGGGCAGAGGAGCGCCGTGAGCCAAGCCAAGGCTTTGCACCCACATTCCAAAATACCCACTTGCCAAATCCATGACTGTTTTGTTACTGCATTGAGTTTGTACAGTCCTTGATTGGTTAGCCTTGGTAACTTTATCAGATGAGCCAGGTGACCTCTTTGAAAGGTATTCATTGTCCACTCCATTCTGTGTCAGGCTATGAGGCACTGAGGAGATGGAGAAGCCAGGCGTCTTTATCAAAGAGCTTCCAGTCTAGGTGATTGAGTATAGTTGATTATGTGTAAGTTGTGGTTGTTATTTCACAGACTGTGTACTGTAATTCATAAGGAGGGGGAGATGGAAAGAGGAAAGAAGTGAATGATGAAATTGCCAGGTAGCACAAAGACATTGGGAAGAAAGTGGAGATAAGGGATGTTAGGAGTTGGGTTGGAGGTGGTAGAAGATACTTTGCTCCCTTACCAAGTGTGCAGCAAGCCAGGCTTAGAGTCTAATATATGGGCCAAGAACCTTGGCCAGGGCTGAACTTGGGAAGCAGTAAACTGAAATATAAGTTCCCATATAGACTCCTACCTCAGTTCTCTGGGCCTTGTAATAGGAATAAAAGACAGAGAGAAAGCAATTGAGGTGCTTTCAGCTCCTTGGGATGCTGCACAGACATTTGAGTTGTCATTATATGGGATAGGAAAACTGGATTTCAAACTAAGATCATTATTACTGCTGTTGCTACTACTACTACTAAACATAGGTAGTACCACCAATGCCACCAGCATTCTAAAGAGCCTGCACTTGGGCACTGACTCTGCCTAGTGGGCTCACAATTGAGGAGAACCTAAAGACGATTTCCATGCATTCCAATCTGGGCTGTGGGTAGGCAATGCCCTGGGACTAGCCCTTCCCTGTGGGCTGGGTTAGTAGCACTATTTTGGACCTCCCTGCAGGCCCAGCATTTCCCCACGCAGCAGGAACAAGGACACTTCGATCTTCTTTTGCATGATAAATTCCTATAGTGTTGAGGAATTCAGAAGGGCTTTTATAGACCTTTGAGTCTGACTACTTCATTGTACTGTTGAAATCATGGACACTCAGAGAAAGACATACATCTGACCAGGGCCACACAGTAAAGCAGTGGCAGAAATGGCCCTAATCTATTTCTCCTAGCATATAGGCCATTGTGTACTTTCCAGAGCATTGTTCCCTCTCTCTTTCCTATCCTTTTACCTCCAACAACTTCCAGTCAATTGACCTGTCACCCTAGCTGACAACAAACTGAGTCTACCAGCTTCCTCTAGAGCAGTACTTCACCACCTCAGCAGCCCATCAAAATCCTCTAAGGAGCATTAAAAAATACTGGCATCTTGGCCCTTCCCTAGACCAATTGAATCATCATCTCTGAGGGATGGGGTGATAATTGTGAAAGCTCCCTAGGTAATTCTAATGTACAGTCAAAATCAAGAATCATTGCTCTAGGGAAAGCAAGCCTCACATCTGTGAGGAGGCCTGAAGGACAGACTCCCAGTGAAGCAAATTTTCCATCAATGATTCCATCGAATCTAGGCTACCCTGCACTTCATCACATCCCTGAACTGTGGTATGTGGAGGACATGGGAGTCTGGAGTTTGAGTTCCAGGGCCACTAGAGCTGTCACGAGCCCCACTGACCCTCTTGTCATTGTTTTCCTCCTCATCCTGGCTTAGAAATATTTCACTTTTAACCTTTTTTTTCCCATCACAAAGGCCTCCGAAGAGAAACCCTGCCTCCAGTGGGAAGCTCATAATTTGCCCCAGTTTCTGACTTTTCTTGGCGGTCCCCATGCAAGGCATGTCTTCTCTCTGGGTCCCACCAAAGGGCTCATGTTGAGTACCTAAAACCACTAGTGAGGCCCTGCCCCCATTTACTTGCCTTTCCAACACTGGGAACTCACTTCCTAAGCATCAAACTTTTAGGAAGAGCCAGTGCAAAGCAGGGAGAAGTAAGGCACTGGGCCTTGGGACTGTCAATGCCCCTCAGCTCTTTACCTTATTGTCTTGCTGGCTCTGGGCCCATAGTAACATGTAAACTTGACTTCCTTTGGAGGAGAAAGTAGAGATATGTCCCTCTTCCCACACCACTAGTGGTCTTTCTTTTTTTCAGAAAATAAGATTTGTTGAAATATCCCACTATTAAAAGTAACCATTAGTGAAACTAAATAAACAAAACATCTTCTACAACATAATACCTAAACCTATCTTCGAGTAATAAGGCTGAAAGGGATTATTAATAATGTTTTGGCAACATATAGTCACTCTGTTTTTTAAAGTGATCTTTTTTTCTCCTCAGTTTTATTGAGGTTTAATTGACAAAGATTTTATATATATATATATAAGTTTTACAATGTGATGATTTGATATATGTATACATTGTGAAATGATTACCATAATCAACTTAATTAACACACCCATTACCTCATACAGTTACTCTTTTTTGTGGTGAGAGCACTTAAGATCTATACTGTTAGCAAATTTCAAGTATATAATACAGTATTGTTAACTGTAGTCCCTATGCTATACATTAGATCTCCAGAATTTACTCATTTTATAAATGAACATTTTTACCATTTGACCAGCATCTCCCCAATTTCCCCACCTCTGACCCCTGGTAACTTTTCAGATTTCACAGATAAGTGAGATCATACAGTATTTGTCTTTCTGTAATGGCTATTTCACTTAGCAGAATGTCCTCCGGATTTATCCATCCTGTCGTAAATAGCAGGATTTCCTTCCTTTTTAAGGCTGAATAATATTCTATTGTGTATATATACCACATTTTCTTTGCACATTCATCTGTTGTTGAATGTTTAGGTTGATTCCATATCTTAGCTATTGTGAATAGTGCTGCAACAAACATGGGAGTGCAGATAGCTCTTTGAGATACTGATCTCAATTCCTGTGGGTGTATACTCAAAAGTAGGTTTGCTGGATCATGTGGTAGTTTTTTTTTTTTTCAGTACTTGGCAATTGGACCTAGGGCCTCACATATACTTTGTAAGTGATCTACCACTGAGCTATACCACCAATACCTTTTTAAAACTTTTATCTTGAGACAGGTTCTTGCTAAGTTACACACGCTGCCTCTGGCCTCAAACTTGCAATCCTCTTGCCTCTGCCTCTCGAGTTGTTGGGATTACAGGCATGTGCCACCATGCCTAACTTCTTAGGCCTATTTAAAAAATTTTTTTGAGGAACTTTCACACTGCTTTCCTAATGTCTGCACTAATTCACATTCTCACCAACAATGTCCAAGTGTTCCCTTTTCTCCACATCCTCACCAACACTTGGTATCTCATCTTTTTGGTAACAGCCGTGTTACTAGATGTGTGTTGATATTTCATTATGGTTTTAATTTGTATTTCCCTGCTTATTAGTGATGTTGAACACCTTTTCATATACCTGTTGGCCATGTGTATGTCTTCTTTGGAAATATGTCTTTTCAGTTCCTTTTTTTTAATTTGTTTGTTTTGAAGCAAGGTCTCACTGTGTAGACCAGGCTAGCCTTGAACTTGCATTGATCCTCCTGCCTCAGCCTCCATAGTGCAGGTATTACAGGCATGAGCCACCACGCTCAGCTCCTTTGCTATTTTTGAATCAGGTTATTTGGTTGTTGCTATTGAGTTGAAAGAGTTTATTATGTATCTTGGATATTAACCCTTTTCAGATATATGGTTTACAAATATTTGTTCCCATCCTGTAGGTTGCCTTTACATTTTGTTGTTTGTTTCTTTTGTTGTGTAGAGGCTTTCAATGTGCAGTCATCTCACTTGTTTATATTTGCCTTTGTTGCCTATGCTTTTGGGGTCATGTCCAAAAAATCATTGCTAAGACCAATGTCAAAGAGCTTTTCCCCTATGTATTCTTCTAGGAGTTTCAAATCTTTCATTGAAGTCTTTAATCCATGTCACTAATTTTGTGTATGGTATAAGAGAAGGGTCAAATTTCTTTTTTGGGGGGTGTGGTGTTCTGTATTGAATCCAGGACCTCACACATGCTAGGCAAGTATTCTATCACTGAGCTACACCTCCAGCCCCAATTTCATTCTTTGGCATGTGTATTTCCAGGTTTCCCAATACCATTTATTGAAAAGACTATCATTTCCCCATTGTGCATTCTTGACACTCTAGTTAGGTTGTTGTTTTTAGGTGCTGTCGAGTCGGTATCTGACTCATAGCGACTCTGCATACAACAGGCAAAACACTATGTCAGTGCTTCTCTGCTGTTCATAGGGTTTTTAATGGTGGATTGATTTTTTGGGAGTGGGTTGCCAGGTCCGTCTCCCAAGCCTACAGCACCTGGTGTTCCCAGACGTTCTCCCATCCAGGTACTAACCAGGTCTGACCCTGCTTAGCTCCCGAGATCTGACGGGATCAGATGCCACAGGGCGATGACTGCAGGCCTAATCAGATTAGTTGATCATATATGCATAAGTGTGTTTCTGGGCTCTCTATTCTGTTTTTTGGTCTATGTATCTCTTTTCATGTTATTACCACACTTTTTTGAATACTATAGATTTGTAATATAATTTAAAAGCAAAAAAATGTGATGCTTCCAAGTTTGTTCCTTATCAAGATTGCTTTAGCTACTTAGAATCTTTTGTCGTTCCATACAAATGTTAGGATTTTTTTTTTCTATTTCTGTGACCAATATCATTGGGATTTTGCAAGTAATTGTATTGAATCTGTAAATAAATTTGTGTAATATGGACATTTTAGCAATATTAATTCTTCCAATCCATGAACATGAGATATCCATTTATATGTTTCTTCTTCAATTTCTTTCATCAATGTCATAATAGTGTACAGATCTCTCACATCCTTTGTTAAGTTTATTCCTATGTATTTTGTCATTTTTTGTACTAAGTGGTCTTTTGATACCCTCCCTTGGACAAATATCCAGTCCTTCTTCTACCTCCTTCACCTATGATTCAGTACCTACAAGTACAAGAATGTGCTTGTTAAATCTCTTAGGCTGATATTGTGTGGGCTTTTAAAATGTAAAATCAAAGCCAGAGCAACAAAGAAATCCCTTTGGGCTAGTGTTGTGGGAGAATAGCTTATCTATTCAGTGCGGTGTTGGTAGGTGGTCTGGAGGACCCAGAAAGTCCACCTGGCTCACCACAGCTATTCTTGGATCCCTTCATGGCAGTTTTTGACTTCTACTCTGGCCTCTGCCTATAACTGAATCCTGACCCTAGTCTTAACCAAGAATTTCCCCTACCTCCTATCTAGGCCACAGTTGAGAGATCTCCTAGAAAGGAGAGACTGAAGTAGCCCATCTCTCTGCATCCATGTCCCTCACCTCCTAGTGTGGGCTGTAACTGAGTTGAAGTCGTCAGTCAGGGAACAGAAGTGTTGAAGAGTGGTGGCCTCCAGTGGAAACAGCTTACAGAGAAGGCTGCCATCCTGCCAGTCTCTGGGGTTTTGGAAGAGGAAATACTCCCTGAAGGGCGAAGTTTGCCCTCCCTTCACTCGAGTTCTGGTTCTTTGTGAAGTTTGGGGTTCTGCCACTTGGAGTTGTGTGACTGTGGGCAAGTGGCTCACACGTATTCTTAGTTTTCTCATTCATTAAGCCCGTGCACTAACAGTACAATTGTGTGGAGTAAAGCAGGTAAAACGGAGAGAGGAAATATCAGCCAAATATTAATTTCCCAACCATTCTCCACTGTGGTCCCAAAAGTCATACCAACTGTTGGAGCAATTAATAACTACACCTGACAATCTCCAACCCCCACCCCACTTCTTTGGCCAATCTCTGTTTCATTCTGTACGCTCCAGGCCTAGGTGATTAGGAGAATAGGGAAGGAAGGACAAGGAGTGTCTGGAATACGGAAGGGTCTATACATTTAGGGTACCTAGAAGGACCACAGGTATTGAATGGCTTTGCTCAACAACTAGCATGTGTGGGATGAGCATGTTAATCCACAACCAAGTAAGTGCTGGGATGCCAGGGACACAGAAGGAAAGAATCAAGGGTCAAGGTGGCTGTGACTTCATGTTGCAGGGTGAGGCCTGCTGGTCCCCATTTTCTTCTGTTCTTCTTTTGTGAAGACTCAAGGCTCCAGATGGTCCTGTGGGTGTGGGGAAAGCAGACAACCATAGCTGGGCAAAGAAGGGACACAGTAGACACTGAAGGTGAGCTCTCTGTTGTTGTTAGGTGCCATTGAGTCAGTATCCAACTCATAGCGACCCCACGTACAACAGGGGAAACACTATTGTCAGTGCTTCTCTGCTGTTCATAGGGTTTCCAATGGCAGATTGATTTTTGGGAGTGGGTTGCTGGGTCCTTCTCCCAAGCCTATAGCACCTGGTGTTCCCAGGTGGTCTCCCATCCAAATACTAACCAGGCCCGACCCTGCTTAGCTTCCAAGATTGGATGACACAGTGCTACAGCTGTAGGCAGTGCACTCTCTAGCATCCATGAAAATATGCCTCACAGACTTCCAAGTACAAGGAGCATAGCTGGCCAAAGGTCTTAGCCCCTGCGCTCTGAAGTCTATCTCAGTATTTGAGCTGGGTCACACTTGCTACATGGCAGTGATATTAAGACAGGCCTCTTTCTAGGAGACACAGAACTCCTCTGTGGTATGACCTTGGCTTCATGAAATCCTGGTAGCCTTGCCAAATCTTCTTTTGAGTGCAGGGGAGGCTAGGATGCTTCCACTGGATCTTTCCTCCCTCTCTTCATCACTCACAGCCAGATGGATATCACAATCTCATGGCTCTCCTGGCTTTCCCTGACTCACTCCCTATCTGTTCTCATTTCCCTTGATACATTCTTGTATGTTTAATCTCATTTTATTATCTGCTTCTCTGAGCTCTCAGACTAACACAAGTTTTGACCAAGCTGAAATGAAATGTGTTATCCCAGAGTCTGAACCTGTATCCAAGGTGCTGTGTAATGGACCACCTTCAGAAAACAGTAGGTTTCTAAACATTGGAGAAGTAGCCCTAAGGTTTAAAGACTTTTTGAGAGATCCAAATTCTCTTCTACTTCAAATCCCTATATCAGACAGTTGAGTTTATCTATTTTTTATTTTTTGCAGTACTGGGGGTTGAACCCAGGGCCTCACACTTGCATGATTTGCACGTGCTATACCACTGAGCTGCACCCCCAGCCCATTTTTTTACTTTTTGAGACAGGGTCTTGCTAAATTATGCAGACTGCCCCTGGTCTCGAACTTGCAATCCTCCTGCCTCCACCTCTGGAGTCACTGGGATTATAGGCATGCACCACAGCTTCCAGCTTAAGTTTATTTTTTAATGTTGCAACTCAATGTGTTATGTGCCTTCCTATAGGAGAAGATTGTCCTTTATTCAAGCTATAGAATCACCCAAGAAGCATTTATTTTTGACTGGGAATCAGGAAAATGTAGCTACAGTTTTGCCTTTAACAGACCATGTCACCTTGGACAAGTCCCTACACTCTCTATGACCTTCTCTTTCTGGGCCTCAGCTATTATTTTTCATGACCACAACTTTTTTTCCCTGTTACCTCAGTTCCATTCCTCAGAACTTGTAGTGTTCAAGTTCTAAAGGAGAGTGGTGTTTTTGGCAAGGGAGTGTGTGTATGTGTGTGTGAGAGAGAGGAGAGAGAGGAGGGAGGGAGAGGGAGAGAAAGAGTGGAGAGGAAGACAAAGAAAAAGGAGAGGGAGAGGAAGCAGGGAGGGAGAAAAAAGGAAGAGGGAGCATGAAAGTGAGACATCTCTGTGCAGCTTGTTTCCAGCTTTGCTTGGTGGTTCTCCCTCGCATGCAGTGCTAGGCAACACACATGGTGACCTACTTTTGCAAGAAGACTCTTTTTAGAGTACTGTGTTCTTTACCTTGCTCCTTTGCCCAGGATGAGTCTGCCACTAAATGGCAGATCCATATATAAGGAACAGAGGATCTGTGGCTCTGGTATAATGACCAATTTGAAGACATTGTAAAGTTGAAAGGCACTCCAGCTCTTATCTTTGTGTTTCTACAAACCACCTCAGAGACTGGAAACTTAATCAGTTACAACCCCTCCTAGGAGGGATTCAAGCTTAATCCCATCTCCAGCTCCATCTGGAGAGGCCAGGATGCTTTGTTCCAAACTCCCTACTCCTCTGAACCTAACCCCATCCCCTGCAGTGGCCTCCCTTCTGTCTCCTCATTTGGAGGTATGTCCCCTCCTCATCCTGTCAGCCCAGGCCTTTGATAGCTGCCGCTCCTCTTGAGCGCCATCTTCCTGCCTCCTCTTCCCTCTAGTAGCAGAAACTCCACTTTCGTTGACCCAGGGTCTTTAAAAAAGATTCGGAGATGTCCCTGTGAATTTGGGTAGACACCTTGCAGGTGTCCAGAGAATGACTGGGAATCATGATTGTTTGTGCTTTCAGGTTCCTGGCTCCATTGGGGACTTGAGGTTTTCTTCATAGAGGCGAGTCTGAGGTATTTGTTTCCTGGATAACCTCCCAATTGCGAGTGTTTCACCCAGAGATTTTTGTTCTGGTTTGATGTTCTTTTTGTTTGTCTGTTTGTTTTTTGAGACAGCGTCTAGCCGAGGCTGACCTGGAACTCATTAGGCAGCCCAAGCTAGCCTCAAACTCAGGTCAATCCTCCTACCCCAGCCTCCCGAGTGCTGGGATTAGAGACATGCACCACCATGTCTGGCTCTAATTTGGTGTTCTTATCCCAGCCTGCTGCACATCTGTGGAGAATGTGTTCCTCCAGAAGGGAAAGGGGAAAAGTTCACAGGCCTGGAAAACCATGACCAAAAAGAAACAGGACTGAGCAAGGGATAAAAATGTAGTTGTGTGTGAAATGAATGTGTGGCAGGAATTCCTTAGGGGCTTAAGACACTGTGAAAAAATTGAAGCAAAAATCCCATCAAAATCAAAACCCTTTAGAAACACCACCTACAGGCTCAACAAGAGGATCTGGCTTGGGGCACTCAAAACATTTGGGCCACCAACTTCTTGTACAGGTTCCTTCACCTCTTTTTGGCTCAGTTTTCCCATCTATGGAATGAGAAGGCTGGACTCTATCATCTTTTAGGATAGAAGCAAGATAGTAGCTAGCCGGGGAAAGAAGAGATCTGCATAACTCGAAAGATTGTTCAGAATTCACCAGGGACAACTGCAGAGGAGAGGATGAGTGGGGAAAAAGTAAATGGGGAAAAACCGTGCAGAGTCCAGTAGGCTGACAAGCAGACACCAGAGTATTTCTGCTTTTCTATGATTTATACACTGCATGCCAGTGTAAAATTGCAATCAGAAAAGAAAAGGAGTTCTGTGGATTTAGACAGGTTCTGACTTCTAACTTCTAGCTGTAAGTGAGTCTGGAAGAAATAAGCATTTTGGTTTTGTAGTTTCTGTAATGGTGGCAGAAATACAAGAGAATTGTAAATGGATATTAAGTGAGTTTAACATCACCTACAATTAATATTTTTGCTCTAAGTTTAATTACCTTTTTTACAGCTTATTAATTGATGTACAATAAACAGCACATATTTAAAATATATAATTTAGTAATTTTCTTAGTATATATGTATATATATATATGCATGCAATTAGTGCAGTAATCTAGATAATATACGTATCCACACCCCAAAAATTTCTTCATGCTCTTTTGCAGTCAGTCCCTACTTTCACTACTATTCCCAAGCAACCACTGATCTTCTTTCTGTCACAATAGATTAGGTGACATTTTAAGAATTTTATATAAATGGAATCATTACTGTGTATCCTTTTTGTCTAGATATTCTTTCATTCAGCATACTTATTTTGAGATTCAAAATAATGTATATAAATATTTTTTTCTTTTTAGACAAGGTCTTGCTCTGTAGCCCAGGCTGGCCTCAAACTCACAGTCCTCCTGCCTTAGCCTCCCGTATGCTGGGGTTACAGTTGTTACTATGCCTGGCTCTCATTTTGTTCCTTTTTATTGCTGAGTAGCATTCCATTGTGTAGATAGGCATTTGGGTTATTACCAATTTAGGGCTATTCAAAATAAAGCTGTTCATCAACAAAACAAACAACAAATGCCGGCAAGGATGTTGGGGGCAAAGGAACCCTTATATACTGTTGATGGGAACATAAACTAATACAGCCATTATAGAAATCAGTATGGAGGTTCCTCAGAAAACTAAAAATAAAACCACCATATGACCCAAAGGAATCTAAGTGACCATACCATAGAGACATCTACACTTCCATGTTCATTGCAGCACTGTTCACAATAGCCAAGATATGGAATCAGCCTGGATGTCCATCAAAAGATGAATGGATAAAAAATGTGGTATATAAACAACAATGGAATTTTATTCAGCCATAAAGAAGAATGAAATTATGTCATTTGTAGGAAAATAGATGGAACTGGAGATCATTATTTTAAGCACAGTAAGCCAGACCCAGAAAGACAAATACCATATGTTCTCTTTCATATGCAAAAGCTAGATCCATTTTAGAAAGAAAAATATATATAAATATGTAAGGTTGGAAAGTATAATGGGATATATATGGAGGGGAGAGGGAAATAGTGGGAGAAGGTGAGAGCAACATGAGGGGTAATGAGGAAGTAAATATGAGCAAAGTAGATGATAGAATTGTATGAAAATGCCATATTGAAGCTCATTATATTGTATGCTACTTTTTTTTTAAAGGATATATAGGATCTCTATTATTTCTTACAAATACATGTGAACCTACCATTACCTTAAAATAGAATGTTATTATTAGGTTAGGTGCCATGGCGTCGTGTCTGACTCATAGTGACCCTTATAGGGTTTTCAATGACTGATTGTTTCGGGATTGCCTCGGGAGTGGATTGCCATGTCCTTCTCCCATTTTTGTGGTGCTGGGAATCGATCTCTGGACCTCAGAGACTGCAGAGCAGCACTCTACCAACTGAGCTAAATCCCAGCCCCTAAAATAGAATATATAATTAAAAAAATAAAACTGTCCTGAACATTTATGTACAAGGCATTTACAAGTATTTTTGATTTTGCTGATGACTTCCATTTTCAAAATTTTTTTTTAGCAGAAATTGACTTGGCAAATGCTGCATCGGTGTTTCTCTTTTGTTGTTGTTGTTGTTGTTAGGTGCCGTCGAGTCGGTATCCGACTCATAGCGACCCTCATAGGGTTTTCAATGGCTGAGTGCTTCAGGATTGCCTTGGGAGTGGATTGCCAGGCCCTTCTCCCATTTTTGTGGTGCTGGGAATTGAACTCAGGACCTCAGAAACTGCAGCGCAGCGCTCTACCCACTGAGCCAAATCCCAGCCCTTGTCTTTTGTACTCAAGGCTATTTTGGGCAGTTTTTGTTGTTGTTGGTATTTTATATCCTTTGATGTTATTGCACATTGTTGATCCTACATTAGCACCTCCCTGAGCATTGTCACTGGGTTTCTGAAAAGCCATGTAGGAAAAATTTCAGTTGAAAAACTTAAGACTGCGTATAAAGAGTTGTCTTGGGGACAAATGAGGGGAAAAAGCCCTTGTAAACCATTTCTATCTATGAAAACAAACCAATAAATATAATGCCAAATACAGAGGGTATTTATTTCTTTTTTAAATACCACCAGCTTAGATAAAAGCTCGGGTCTTCACCCAGCTAAGAGAGACTAGAAGAGTGGACCACTGCCAATCTTAAGGCAGTTTTGACCTATTGCTCCTCCACTGAGCCAGGGGAATATGGCAGCACAGAGGACTCTGGCCTATGTCCAGCAATGCCTTTTGTTTTAGGAAGAGTTCTGAAAGATTGCATGCTGTAAAAACTGTTAAACTGTGAGCCATCTCATGTCTTCCTTCCAGCCTTCCCCAAGGAGATGGCCATACTTTCATGTCACTCTTATTTTATTTATTTCCTTACTAAAATTTAAAATGGCCCACATAGAGCTATTGGAAGAACAAGGATGACTCTTCAGGCCTTGAGGAGAGTATAGCTTGAGGAGATTTTGCGACAGCATGGAAAGAGGCAGCTTGGAATAGGGAATCCAAGCACAAAAGCTTTGCCTTGTACTCTGCAGTCCCTGCACATGTCCCTGAGAAAGATTTACTGTAGAGAAAGGCCAGAGCACATTCCTTTGGACAGCATTAGCCCATCAGCTGCTGCAGGGCCACAAGTTCTTATGGCCCTTGTCAACCCTTCAGACTCTTCACGTGGGCCTCATGGCCAGCCTGAATAATACTTTACTACTGTGGGGCGGCCAGAGAGGTTGGAGGTTGTGCTCAGCCTGGTTTTTAGGTTGGGGGCAGCCTTTGTGCACCAACACAGTCCCTACTGGAAGGAAGAAAAGGGCTGGATGGAGTTGTACTGAGTGAGGCCGAGTGAGAAACACAAGGCAGTTTTCTTCCTCAGCAAAGCCTCCTATTGAGGTGAGATTTCCAGAGAGGTGAGATGCATTGTTCTTTGCTTGCTGCAAGTCTCTGGGCAATGAACAAAGTAGTCAAATGGCCTATGAGGGAGCAGGATAAAGATGGGGAGGGGACAGAAGGGGAAGGTGGTGGAGGATATGGGGACCAGGAGCCCCTGGGGCTGCCCAGGCCACTGACTGATCTGCTTACAATCCTCATAACTTCCCCTCTCCGGCCCTCCCAGCCTCCGGGGAATGAGAACTGTTTTGCTCTCCTAGATCAGGAAGAACAAGACTTCCTTATCTGGTGGGAGAGGACTGGTCAATACCACCTCTGAGGAGAGAGGAGAAGGGAACCAAGGGAGCCAAGAGAACCATAAGCTCAGCAGGCAGCACCATTCTTGGGGAAAGCCTAGGAAGAAGGGGACAGACTCCATCCAAGGACCCCAGGGTTCCAGGAGCCCGGATGGGCGGTGGATTCAGACTCCATACCCTCCCACTAATGCTTCAAAGAGCTAGTGCTGGTGGCTGGTGTGAACTTTTTTGCTTTCATTGTATTTATGAGATTTTCTAGATTTGGCTCCTCAGAAGCTCTGAAAGCCAAACAGTTGCTCAAGCTATAGCGTTCTCCAGTCCCCTGCCCTGACTTCCTATTCACCATTCCTCTTCCCCAGATGTATTTTGTTTGGGGTCTATAGCAAACCTAGGGGCTGGGATTTAGCTCAGTTGGTAGAGCGCTGCTCTGCAGTCTCTGAGGTCCACAGTTTGATTCCCAGCACCACAAAACCAGGAGAAGGACGTGGCAATCCACTCCCAAGGCAATCCCGAAACAATCAGCCATTGAAAACCCTATAAGGGTCGCTATGAGTCGAACAGGACTCCACAACACCTAACAACAACAACAACAGCAAACCCATGCTTCTTCCTGGGCTCTAATTCTGTGTAACATTCTTTGCCACAGAACAGTCGTCCTCTTGTACCTGGTAAAAACAAAATTGCCCTTCTCTGAATTACTTTACCAAGTTCTACTCCTGCCACAGCCACTCTGAGACCCAGTTCAGTGACACTTGTTGTTGTTGTTGTTAGGTGCCGTCCAGTTGAGTCCGACTCATAGTGACCCTATGTACAGCAGATCAAAACAAGCACTCACCTGGTAAAAGGGATCTGAGAGTTCTGGAACCTGCAGTTTGTGTTCAGACAATGATGTTGCCCTAATCTAAGTTAGAGTTGCTATGGGTTTAGCATGGTCCAGAAGCCCATGATTTTGTCACAATACTCAATAGTTTGTGACATAGACCTAGACAAGTTTTAGACTATTTAGCCCATTGAGTCGTGTCCAACTCATAGAGACCCTCATAGGGTTTTCAATGGCTGATTGTTTTGGGATTGCCTTGGGAGTGGATTGCCACGTCCTTCTCCCATATTGGGGTGCTGGGAATCGAACCTGGGACCTCAGAGACTGCACAGCGGTGCTCTACCAACTGAGCTAAATCCCAGCCCTTTGAGAGGTGATAGGAGAGATTAATGCCACTCTCACAGGACTGGGTTAATTGCCAAGGAAGTGAGTTCTTGCTCTAGTGGGATTGTCTTAGTTACTATGAGATCAGGTTATTATAAAGTAAGGCCACTCCTCATGTTTTGTCTTTTCCACACATACTCACTTGTTCTTCCACTTTTTCTTTTTCTTTTTTTTTCCTTCTTCCTTCTTCTTTTTCAGTACACAGGGGGTTGAATCCCGGGCCTTGTGCATGCCAGGCAACTGCTCTACCACAGAGCTGCACTGCTAGCCCTTCCTTTTTTTTTTAGGTAAGGCCTCACTAAGTTGTGCAGGCTGCCTCTAGCCTTGAACTTGCAATCCTCCTGCCTCAGCCTCCCTTAGTCTCTGAGATTACAAGTGTGTGCTACAGTACCCTGCTCCCTTCCACTTTTCTGTAATGAGATGAAGTAGCATGAGGTGTTTACCAAACACTGCTGCTATGCTCATGGCCTTCTTGGCCTCCAGAAATATGAGTCAAAATAAATTTCTTTCCTTTCTAAATTACTTAATCTCAGGGTAATTTATATATAAATCAAAGACACGCAGGTTCTGGTTTTTCAGTTCCATTTTGTCAACTCGGATCCCTTTATGACTGTGGAACCAATTGAGCCAGACACTTTCCTGGCAAAACAGAATGGTTTCATTCAATTCAGTAAACCTTTCGTGAGCACTTACTTCATTGTAGGGGAACAGGCAATCCTAGAGTAGAGTGGAGTACAGGAGAAAGGATTCTGGGTGATGGTTAAGTGATTTGGGCTCCTCTCACTAGGTGACTTTGGATCAGCTGCTGCTTCTCCCTGGGTCATTGTTTCTTCATGAGTAAAATGAGAGCAGTTCCTAAAATTTTCACTCTTTAAAATATTTCTCCTCCTGGGCCTTGTATTTTTCAGGAGTTTGCTTACCAATAAATACATTGATTAAACCATAATTCATTTTCTGACCTTACTAACCAAAGGCATAGTTGCCAATCAGAACTTCTGATCAGTAAAAGATAATGACAGTTACAGCCAAAAAGAAACTACAATTTAGTGAGTTTGTGCCATGTGCCACCTTATCCTGGGTCAACCTAGAATTCCATTGAAGGTTTCACTCAGATAACTCACTCAAAGCCTTTTCTTCCTCTTGTCAATGCTTTACTACCTGATCCCCTTCTTAGTTAGAAGCCGCTGGAGTAGATGGTCCTTCAGCTCCTGTCAGCTCTGTGGGTGTCCTAGCAAAACTCTGCTGCCTTTGCTGTTCCACCTCACTTGTTGCCTCCACATCTGGCTCCCCACTTTCTGTGGCACTGCCATACCAGCCTTCTAAGCCATGGCTCCCCTGTGGAGGTGGTAGGCCTTCTTCTCTGGGTCATTTCTCTCCAGCAGTAGAGACCTTATGAAGTGTGGATGGGAACCCAGGAATCCCTTACAGGCAAGCAAAAGGGACCTGGGCAAGGTTCCTCTGTGTAGTTCAGTAAAGCCCAAGTTCTAGTGCCCTTTTGTTCTTCCTGTCATTGTTCAATGGATTGTTGAGGTTGTTAATAACGAACATGCTTTTGCAGGCTGTGCACATTTAATTTTCCCCAAATAAAACCCAACATAGGTATGGTCCTATGGGAGCAAGACTCCAGGCAAACCCTAAGGGAGGTAGCTCAGCAAAGACAATTAAGAATGCCCCCAATGGCAGGCTTTGGAGATTACACAGTTTATAAAGAACCTACCAGTTTACAAAAGATATTCTTATTTTCTTCCATATAGTCTACAGACTGATTGTTGTCAGGCATGCTTCATGACATGGAAATCTGTCAGTCCCCAGCACAGAAACCCCTCATGAATCTCTGGGTGAGATTAGATCCAAACTCCTGAGCACACCATTCAAGTTCCCAGGTGATATTTCCAGGTTTATTTTCTTCCATGCAACCCTATCTAAACCACCCACACATACCTTTTTTACTCAATTATGTCAGGTGCCGCCAGTCCCTGGGCCACAGACCCTGTTAGGACCTGGATAGCACAGCAGGAGGTGAGCAGTGGGCCAGCAAGGGAAGGTTCATCCATATTTACAGCTGCTCCCCACTGATTGAATCATTATGAACCCCTCCCCACCACCACCCCGCCCATGGAAAATTTGTCTTCCACAAAACTGGTCCCTGGTGCCAAAATGGTTGAGGACCACTGCATTCTATCATTCACATCTTAAGCCTCCAAACCATTGTTCATACTATTCTAGTTTGAAATACCTTTCTCTACTCTTTAATTATTTGATTATCCTTCAGGGCTCAACTCAAAGATCACCTTCTATTAGGTTAACCTTTTTTTTTTTTTTTTTTTAAAGACAGCTTTTTTGAGACAATTCATATGCCATACAATCAGCTCATTTAAAGTGTACAATTCAGTGGTTTTTGGTAAATTCACAGAATTATGTACTCATTACCAGTTTTAGAACATTGTAATCACCCAAAAATAAACCCATACCCATTAGCTGTCACCCATCAACCTCTCTAAAATCTCTTCCCAGCCTTTGAATAACACTACTCTATTATCTATCCCTATAATTTTGCATGCTGGCCTTTAGCTCAGTTGGTAGAGTGCTGCTCTGCACTCTCTGAGGCCCTGGGTTTGATCCCTTGCAGTGCAAAAACAGGAGGAGTGTCAGCCCACTCGGGAAAACAATCTCAAAACAGTCATTCAAAACCCTATGAATAGCATAGTAGCACTGACATAGTGCCAGGCATGGCATAGTGTCAGGGAATGTTTCATTCTGTTGTATACAGGGTCACTATAAGTCGGACTTGACAGCACCTAACACACACACACACACACACACACACACACGTACAAGTTTGCATGTCATGGACATTTCGTATAAGTGAAATGAAATGGTACAATATATGGTCATTTTTGAGTGTTATCCTTCACTTATCCATTTTAAGGTTCTTCTTTATTATAGCATGTATTAGTAATTGATTCCTTTTTATAGCTGAATAATACCCATTATGTGGATATACCACATACTGTTTATCCATTCATCAATTCATAGGCATTTGGGTTGTTTCCATTTTGGGGCTATTATGAATAATGCTGCTATGAGCATTTCTGTGCAAGTTTTTTTTATTGATATATTTTTTCATGTGTCTTGGGTATATACCAAAGAATAGAATTGTTGGGTTATATGGTGACTCTATGCTTAATGTTTAAATAAACTGCCAAAATATTTTCCAAGGTGGCTAAACTACCTGATGTTCCCACCAGCAATGTCTGGGGATTTCAATTTCTCTGTATCCCCCCAAAAACTTGTTATTTTTGTTTCTGTTTTTTCTTGTTTGTTTTTTTTGAGGCAGGGTCTTGCTATATAGATCAGGCAGACTTCAAGCTTGTGATCCTCCTGCCTCAGCCTCCCAAGTGCTGAGATTATAGGTGTGCAGCACCAGGCATGGCATTTTTGTTTTTTAATAGCTAACCTAGTGGGTATGAAGTGTTATCTCATTTTAGTTTGGATTTGCAGTTCCTTAGACTAAAGATGTTAGAGATTTTTTCATGTGCTCATTGGCCATTTGTATATCTTCTTTGGAGAAATATCTATTAAAACCTTTGGAGTGTTTTTATTTGTTTTTTCCCCTTTATTGATAAATGTTGGCAGGGTCCAGAGTAATACAAAATTTGCCTTTTCCATTGTGCAACTATTACATCACTTTGGATGGTGGTTTGTTTAAAGACTATTTTTTAGAGCAGTGTTAGACTCACAGCTAAGTTGAGCAAAAGGTACAGATATTTCCCATAAGCTTCTTGTCCCCCACACATGGATAGCCTATTGTAAGCACTATGTAAGCACTATGTAGAGCACTATTAACATCCTTAGCCAGAGTGGTACATCTGTTACAATCCCTGAACCTATATCAACAAGCCATTATCATCCCAAGTTTGTTGTTTACATTAGGTTTGCTCTTGCTATTGTATACTTTGTACATTTTGGCAAATGTGTAATGGTGTGTATCCACTATTATAATATCATACAAAATAGTTTCACTACTCTGAAAATCCTCCATGCTCTATCTTGTCATCTCTCCTTCCTCTGAACTTCTAGAAACCACTGATCCTTTTACTGTCTCCATAGTTTTTACTTTTTCCTGAATGTCATAGAGTTGGAATCATACAGTATGTCGCCTTTCACATTGGCTTCTTTCACTTAGTATTATGCACTAATGCACTGAAGATTCCTCCATGTATTTGTATGGCTTGATAGCATATTTCCATTTAATGCTGATTAATATTCTGTTGTCTGGATTACTATTGTTTATTAGTCCACTCAACTACTGAAGGACATGTTGGTTGCTTCCAAGTTTTAGCAATTATGAATAAAGCTGCTATAAACAATTGTGTAGGCATTTGTATGGACGTAAGTTTTTGACTCATTTGGATAAATACCAAGGAGTGTAATTGCTGGGTTGTATAGTAAGAGTATTCTGAATGATATAAGAATCTGTCAAACTGTCTTCCAAAATGGCTGCACCATTTTGCATTCTCACTAGCAATGAGTGAAAGTTCGACTTGCTCCAAGTTATTTTCAGCATTTGATAGTGTCAGTGTTTTGAATTTTAGCCATTTTCACAGGTATGTAGTAGTAACTCATTGTTTTCATTTTGCAATTCCCTAATGATACATTATGTTGAGCATCGTTTTGGGTTTTTTTTGTTTTTTGTTTTTTGCTTTGTTTCTTGGTACTGTAAGGGCTGAACCTAGGGCCTTGCACATACTTTGCAAGCACTCTACCACTGAGCTGTGTGGGGCGCACACCTCCCAGTCTGGCCCGGATGTTTGGATGGGCAGCACCTCCATGCACACAGATACTAAACATAAGTCACTCAGGACCCTCGGGTGAGGAAAACAGACTCCTACAGCCCTTGGGAATGCCGGTGGAGATGAGAGAAAGGAAAAGCCTTAGGCACTTTTGCCTTGTGGGGACAAACACAGTTCTTGTTCTCTCTCTCTCTCTCTCTCTCTCTCTCTCTCTCTCTCTCGGTACTGGGGTTTGAACCCAGGGCTTCATGCCTGCATGTTTTGCAAGTGCTGGACCACTCAGCTGTGCCCCTCAGCCCAATTTTTTTTTTTTTTTTTTTTTTTAACTTTTTGAGACATGGTCTTGCTAAGTTATGCAGACTGCCTCTGGTCTCCAACTTGCGATCCTCCTGCTTCTGCCTCCCGAGCCGCTGGGATTATAGGCACAAACATAACTCTTTATTTCTTCTCCATCCTTCTAAGGGCCGGGAGAAACCCAAAGTGTACAGCTATAACAAGTGCTAGCAGCCTAAGTGCTGCAGCTCTATGCTGCTGGGGGTGGGGGGTGGGGGGGCCACCGCTCTTCCACCTCCGGTGCTGGGACCGGAGACTGTCCTCAGCTTTGGCCTCTTGGCGGCGGGTCCAAGAGGATTTCCTGAGCTTGCTTGTAGTCCATCATTCCTTGAGAGCGCCGCCTAGTTGTCCTGGACTCAGTGGTCATGAGAGAAAGAGAGTTCTTGCTTTATAGGTGGTCAGATGGAGAGAGTTCTTGTCTAGTCGGTGGTCCGCAACAGAGAGAGAGCTGTTTCCTTGCCAATAGTCCTGGAGGGAGGGAGGGAGGGAGAAAGAGAGAGAGAGAGAGAGAGAGAGAGAGAGGGAGAGAGAGAGTGGGAGAGAGAGAGAGAGAATGCTCCTGCAGTGTAGCTCCTTATATAGCTCGCCCCAATGGCCTGAGCCAATCAGCTTTGAGTCCAGTTTTCTAATCAGGTTTGGGGGATTTATGAAGGGTTTTGTACAAATGTCCAATCAAGTTAATTTAATTTTCCCTAGATTTCTAATTTACAAACCAGATCTTTAAAAGCTGTTTTCCCAGTTTTGGGTTTTTTTGCCAATTTCCTCCCAGTTTCTCCCTACAGAGCTGCACCCCTAGCCCCTTCTTAATTTTTTATCTTGAGAAAGGGTCTTGCTAAATTACCCAGGTTGCCTCTGGCCTCAAACTTGTGATGCTCCTGCCTCAACCTCCCAAGTGCTGGGATTACAGGTATGAGCCATCACACACAGCAAATCTTATAAAAATATAAATGGATCAAAAGATCCTTTTGATAATCTCCATCTTTTAATTGGGGCTGGGATTTAGCTCAGTTGGTAGAGCGCTGCCCTGCAGTCTCTGAGGTCCTGAGTTCAATTCCCAGCACCTCAAAAATGGGAGAAGGACCTGGCAATTCACTCCCAAGACAATCCTGAAACAGTCAGCCATTGAAAACCCTTTGAGGGTCGCTATGAGTCGGATACCGACTCTACGGCACCTAGCAACAACAACAACAACATCTTTTAATTGGAGTATTTAGACTATAGACATTTAAAGTGGCTGTTGATATAGAATTAACATCTTTCATATTTGTTACTATTTTATACTCGTTGTCTTTGTTTTTGTTTTAATTTTTGTCTTATTCTTTTTCCACCATTTGTGGCCTTAATTTAGGATTTTATATGATTCCATTTTCTGTCCTTTTGTAGTACATATATCAATTATATATTTTTATTCTTTTGAGAATTTTCAGTATACAAGTGTATATTGTAAACATTTACAATTGATCCAAGTAAACTTTCAAATAATACTATGCCACTTCAAGGGTAGTACAAATACCTTATAATAACAAAATAATCCTAATTCCTCCTCTTATCCCTTGTATTATTACTTTCATTCATTTTGCTTATACATGTTAGGCACTTTCGAGTTGGATGCAATTCAAAGCAACCCTATGTACAACAGAATGAAACACCACCCAACACTGTGCCATGCACATAATCTTTTTGTTTGAGCCTATTGTTGTAGTCACTATGTTTCTTCTCATTTTGAGTCATGCCACATCAGCAAATGGAGGTTCCAGGGGCTCTACTCCATTCCTACCATTACTGTTGACTCTTCTTTGAGGAGGCAACTCTTCTTCAGTTATTTCTTGAATGCCTTCCAGCCTAGGGGAGGCTGATTTTCCAGCACTTGTATTTGACGGTGTTTGTCTGCTATTCATAAGGTTTTCAATGGCTAATTGTTTCAGGAATGTGCTGCTGGGTCTTCTCCCTAGTCTGTTTTAGTCTGGAAGCTCAGCTAAAGCCTGTCCACCATGGGTGGCCCTGCTGGTATCTGACATACTGGTGGTGTAGCTTTCAGCATCACAGCAACATGCAAGCCCCCACAGCACGACAAGCTGACAGACACATAGGGGCACTTATACATAAGCATATATTAAATACATTATTGATATTATTATTTAACAAACTGGTATATGTTAGAATAATTAATAAGAAAAAAGAAGTTTCTATTCTACTTTTTTTTACACCTTCTCCAATGCTATTCCTTTCTGTATGTAGACCTGAAGCTGGTTTTGTTTTTGTTTCTTTGTTTTGTTTTTGTGGCATTTTTGCAGTGCTAGAGATTGAAACTAGGGCCTCATGTATACTAGGCAAGTGCTCTGCCATTGAGCTAGCCCCTAGACCTGAACGAACTTTCTTTCTTTCTCTTTCTTTCCTTCTTTCTTTCTTTCTTTCTTTTTCTTTCTTTTCTTTCTTCTTTCTTTTTCTTTCTTTCTCTCCTTTTTCTTTGTTTCTTTGTTTCTTTCTTTCTTTGTCCTTCCTTCCTTCATTCCTTCCTTCTTTCCTTCCTTCCTCTTTCACTCTTTCTTTTTTGATTGTTAAATGTTATTTTATTATTTTTCTCAAACAGGGCCTTGCTGTGTTGATCAGGCTGGCCTCAAAGTCATGATCCTCCTGTCTCAGCCCTCCAAGTATTTGAAGTTATAGGCATGCATCACTGTGCCTGGCTTAGACCTGACGTTTGTTTCTTTGGGGTGTGTGTGTGTGTGTGTGTGTGTGTGTGTGTGTGTGTGTTTCAGTACTGAGGGGTTGAACCCAGGGCCTCATGCATGTTTTGCATGTGCTCTACCACTGAGCTGCACCCCTAGCCCATTTTTACTTTTTATTTTGGAGACAGGGTCTCACTAAGCCACGCAGAATGCCTCTGGCCTAGAACTTATTATTCTCTTGCCTCCAGCTCTGGAGTAACTGGGATAACAGGCATGTACCACCATGCCCTGCTGAAGTTTCTGACCTAAACCATTTTCCTTTTCTCTGAAGAACTTCCAATATCTATTATATGGTACACTTGCAACAAATTCCCTCAGTTTTTTTTTTTTTCTGAGAAAGTGTTTATTCTTTTTTCATTTTTGAAGGATAGTTTCATGGGACACACATTTTAGATTGGTATTTTTTTCCTCTTAACACTTTAAATATTCCATTCTACTCTCTTCTTGCTTGCATGGTTTCTGAAGAGACATCAGATATAATTCTTTCCTTTGCTGCTTTATAGGGAAGATAGTTTTTCCCTCTGGTTTCTTTCAACAATTTTTCCTTGCCTTTGATTTTCTACAGTTTGAATATGATATGTCTAAATGTATTTTTTTTGCATTTATTCTGCTTGCTGTTCTCTGAGTTTCCTGACTCTGTGATTTAGTGTCTGACATTAATTTGGGAAAATTCTCAATTGTTATTGCTTCAAATATTTTTTCTGTTCCTTCCTCTTTTTCTCTTCCTCCTTTTATACTCATTACACCTTTAGTAGTCCCACAATTCTTGGATATTCTGCTCCCTTTTTTCAGTCTCTTTTTGGTGAGACAGGGTCTCGCTAAATTACACAGACTGCTTCTGGTCTTGAACTTGCGATCTTCCTGCTTTCACCTCCTGAGTCATTGGGATTACAGGCGTGCGACACTGCGCCCAGCTCATTCTTCATTTGATTGATTGATTGATTGATTGATTGATTGATTTGCAGTTCTGGGGATCAAACCCAGGGCCTTACACATGCCAGGCAAGTGCAATACTTGCATCTCCAGCCCTGTTACAGTGTTTTTGATCACTAGTGTCTTGTTTTTTTATTAGTAGTTTTTAATGTGCAAGGTAATGGGTTTCATCATGACAATATCATACATGTGTTTCATTGTACATCGCTCATGTTCACCTCTCCTGTTTCCCTCTCATGCCCTAGCATTTCCTTTTGATTCTTAGAATTTCTATATTTCTGTTTACTTTGCCCATCTATTCTTGCATGCTATTAATTTTATCCATTAGAGGTCTTATCATGTTTATCATAGTTGTTTTAAATTTACAGTCTGATAATTCCAACATCCCTGCCATATCTGAGTCTGGTTCTGATGCTTGCTCTGTTTCTTCAAACAGCAGGGTTTTTTGACTTTTAGTATATCTTGCAATTTTTCATTGAAAGCTGAGCATGATGTACTGGGTAAAAGAAACTCAGCTAAATAGGCCTTTAGTGGTGTGGTAATAAGGTGTGGAGGGGGATGAAAGCATTCTGTAGTCCTATCATTAAGTTTCAATATTTAGTGAGCCTGTGCTCCTGGGCTGTGAGCTTCTCAGTTCTTTTCATCCCTGTGAGAGAGGTTGGCTAGAGTGGGCTGGAGTTGGATATTTCTCCCCAGGTTAGTTAGGTGCTCATAAAAAGTCAACAGTTTAAAATCTGTTAAAATAGTTTCTCTCGAGTGCAGACAGGTCTTGTTAAGAGCAGAATGCACTAAATGGCTACTCCCCCCACTTCTGCTAGAAACATGAGGGGATTTTTCTCCAGTCTTCACTCCAAAAACCAGGTAGAGCTTCTGGAAGTAAAACTCAAAAAAATGTGGGGCTCCTTCTATGACTAACCCCCTCCCCATGGAGATTTTAATTCTCTGACCTGTGCACAATAAGCCTTCAGGAATTTGTTGGTTATGGTTTAGATTTTCCTAGTTAGGTGCTGGTTTCCATAAAGTTTTCTGCTCTGGTATTGTGATCTTCTGTATTTGCTTGTCTGTTAGTATAAATTTTTGGTACAATAGTTTGCCCTGTGAAATCATTTCCCTGATGACTCTAAGAAGAGTAGTTGATTTTTCAGTTTATTTATTTATTTTTATTTGTTAGGCTAGGAGTAATGACTTCCAATCTCCTTACATGCCAGACTTTTGCCCATTTTTAAATGCTATTATTTGTTACTTGTCTTCTCATTATTGGATTGTAAGAGTGCTTTTTTGTTTTGTTTTGTTTGTTTTTTGAGACAGTGTCTCGCTATGTAGCCCAGGCTAGTCACGAACTCACAATCCTCCTGCCTCAGCCTCCTGAGTGCTGAGATTACAGGTGTGTGCCACCGTGCCCAGTGAAGAGTTCGTCATACCAAGGGTGACAAAAATGCATACATATTAGAGTGTCTATAAATTTTGAGAGATTTATCTATGTATTACTTTTCAGAGTTGAATTGAATTATGGTAGTAATATTTATGATGTTTGCTCAAAAATAGCATTAATCAGGCAGGAGAGTCAAAGAAAATGGCAGAAGCCCAGTTGTGGTTCAAGGAGGCAAGACCATTTTGAAGTGGTTTTTGAAATTTGAGAATGTTGTAGAAATACAACAATGGAGTTGTGAGCATGCAGCAGAACCTCCAACATGCCTAACAATTGCATGCATTTATGCTAAGTTTGAGACACATGGTACTGTGTATGAGGTACACAAGGGAAGATCCTTAGGGGGCCTTACATAGCAACAAGTCCTGCTACTTCTGCTATGGTATTGGAAAAGATTATATGCTCGCCACAGAAGTCTACCAAACAATGCACATGAGACAGGTGTTAGTAGAACAAGCATAGGACACATTCTTAAAACAGAAAAATAGAAAATTTTCATCCCAGCCAGGCATGGTGGCTCACACCTGTAATCTCAGTGACTCAGGAGGCGGACACAGGAGGATCGCAGGTTTGAGGCCAGTTGCAGCCTGTGTAACTTAGTGAGATCTTGTCTCAATTTTTTAAAAAAGTGGGGGCTGGTTGCAGCTCAGCAGCAGAACATTTGCAAATTATGAGCAGGGTTCTAGGGTCAGGCTCCCAATACCAAAAACAGAAAGTTTTCATCCCAAGATATGAATACATGTTTTTAGCACCTTCTGTATATTCTGGATATTCAACCATTATCAGGTTAGTGATTTGCAAATATTATATCCCAGTCTGTGGGTTGTCTTTACTTTCTGGTTTGTGTCCTTGGAAATATAATACTACTACAGGTGGCAAACACCTGTAATCCTAGCACTTGGGAGGCAGAGGAAGGAAGATGGTGAATTTGAGGCCAGCCTGAGCCACATAGCAAGAACCTGTTTCAAAAAATATATAGAAAAGAAGAGAAGAGAAGAGAAGAGAAAAAGAAATGAAAAGACAGGAAAGGAAAGGAAAAGGAAGGGAAGGAAAGGAAAGGAAAGGAAAGGAAAGGGAAGGGAAGGAAAAGAAACCATTGCCTAATTTAAGGTCATGAAGGTTAACTCCTGTGCTTTCATAGTTTAAGTTCTTACATGCAGGCCTCTGCTTTATTTTGAGCTAATCTCTGACTATGGTGCCATATAGGTGTCCAACTTCATTTTTTTGGATGTGAATAATCAGTTGACCCATCACCATTTGTTGAGAAGGCTATTTTTTTTTACCTTGAGTTATCTTTGCACAGCTTGCTAACAATCAATTCATAGTGAACACAATTTTTTAATGGACTCTCAATTTTACTTCATTAGCTTATATTAAGTGTGTTCATCCTGTGGCCTATGGGCTGTGTGCAGCCCAGGACAGCTAATAATGCGGCTTCACAAAGTCTTTTAATGTCATGTGTTTTTTAGCATCTGTTTTCTTCATGACTCCCTTTATTATGTATATACACTAATTATATTCTGTAATGTTTTTGTGGCCCAACACAATTCCTCTTTACTCAGTTTGGCCCAGAGAAGCCAAAAGATTAGCACCCTTGATTATACATCTTTATGCTAGTACCACATTGCCTTGGTTGCTGCAGCTTTGTATAATGGATTTGAAATCAGGAAATGTGAGTCCACTAATTTTGTTTTTCTTTTTGCAAAAGTCTTTTGGCTATTCTAGATCTCTTGTGATCCCATGCAAATTTTAGGATCACTTTGTTAGTTTTTGCAAAGAAAATGCAGCTGGGATTTTTATAGGAATATTGATGAATCTGTAAGTAAATTTAGAGATTGCCATCTTAATAATATTAAGTCTTCTGATCCATGATGTTTGGGTATGTTTCCACTTATTTGGGTTTTCTTTAATTTCTTTTAACAATATATTGTTGTTTTCCAAGTATGAGTATTATACTTCTTTTGTTAAATTTATTTCTGAGTAATTTGGTTTTATTTTTAGTGGTGCTAGAATACCACTAGTAGGATGGAACCCTATGCCTTCCATATGCTAGGCAAGCACTCTACCACTGAGCTACATCCTCAGCCCTTGGTGGGTTTTTGTTGTTGTTGTTTTGTTTTTGTTTGTTTGTTTGTTGAGATAGGGTCTTTCTATGAAGCTCAGGCAGGCCTGAAACTTGCCATCTTCCTGCTTCCAGCTCCTGAGTGCTGAGGCATTTGCTGTCATGCCTGGCTCTAATTTGTACTTTTTGATGCTATTGTAAGTGAATTATTTTCTTACTTTTATTTTTAGATTGCTTATTGCCAGTGTACAGAAATATAATTGATTTTTGTATATTGATCATGTGTCTTGCAACCTTGCTGAACTAATTAATTATAATAGTTTTTTTGTAGGCTCTTCAGAATTTTCTATATAAAAGATCATGTCATATGCAAATAGAGGTAGTTTTATTTATTCTTTTCCAGTCTGGATGCCTGGATGAAACTTCAAGTACAATGTTGAATAAGTATAATGACAGCAGACATCATTGTCTTGTTTCTAATCTTAGAGAGAAAGTAATCAGTCTTTCACTAATAGTTATGATATTAGCCTTGGTTTTTTAATAGATGGCCTTTATTACATTGATCAAATTTCCTTCTATTCCTAGTTTGTTGAATTTTTTTAATCATGAAAGAATGTTATGTTTTGTCAATTTCTTTTTCTGCATCTGGAAATGATCATGTGGTTTTTGTCTTTTATTCTACTAATATGGTATGTTACGTTAGTTTATTAACAAATGTTAAGTCAACTTTTAATTCCTGGAATAAATCCCACTTAGTCACGTGTATAATCTTTTGTATATGTAACTGGATTCAATTTGCTAGATTTTGTTGAGGAGCTTTCATCAATATTCATAAGAGATATTGGTATGCATAGGTTTTGGTAGTTTGTAGCTTTCTAGAAATTTTTCCATTTCATCTAAGTAGTCCCATTTCATGGCATGGAATTGTTCACAGTATTCATTTATACTCCTTTTGTTTCTGTAAGGTCAGTATTGATGTCCCATCTTTATTCTTAATTTTGCTAATTTCTTTTCTTTTCTTGTTAAATCTAGTTAAAGGTTTGTCAATTTTGTAGACCTTTTCAAAGAACAAATTTCTGATTTCATTGATTTTCTCCATTGTTTTTATTCTCTTATTTATTTCTGCTCTAGTCTTTGTTATTGCCTTCCTTCTGCTTGCTTTGGGTTTAGTCTGCTCTTCTTTTTCTAGTTTCTTTAGTACAAAGTTACTTTATTGACTTAAAATTTTTAAAAGTTGTTTTAAAATTAGATAAAATTCACAGACCAAAAAGTTCATCCTTTTGAAGTATACAATTTAGTGTTTTTAAAATATATTTCTACTGTTAGGCAACCATTACCACTATCTAAATCCAGAATATTTTCATAGCCCCCAAAATAAACTCTGTACCTACTAGCAGCCTCTCCTCTAGCACCTATTCCCCAATCCATAGTGATCAGTAGTATTTTCTGTCCTTATTAATTTGCCTATTCTGGACATTTCATGTATAAGATTTTTGGTTGACAGTTGTTTTCTTTGCATATGTCATCCATTTGCCTTCTGGCCTCTATTCTTTCTAAATTCTTTTTGTGTGTGTGTGTGTGTGTGGTACTGGGGGTTGAACCCAGGGCCTTACGCTTGCATGCTCTGCAAGTACTGGACCACTGAGCTGCACCCCCAGCTCTTTTTTTGTTTGTTTGTTTGTTTTTTACTTTTTTGAGACAGGTTCTCACTAAGTTACACAGACTGCCTCTGGTCTCGAACTTGTGATCCTCCTGCCTCCCCCTCCCCAGCCGCCGAGATTACAGGCATGCGCCACCGTGCCCAGTGTGGAAGTCTTTATTATTTTTGAATATTTTCTTCTGTCCCTTTTACTCTCTCTTTCTAGAATGCTTAATGGTGTCTCATATTTCTCTAAAGTTCTGTCCATTTTCTTTGTGCTGCAATCTCAATCATCTTCATTTTGCATAGTATGTATTGATCTATCTTTGAGTTGGCTGATTTTTTCTTCTGAAATTTCAAATCTACTGTTGAGCCCTTCTGTCAACTTTTTCATTTCAGTTATTGTATTTTTCAATACAGAATTTCAATTTGATTTTTTTCATAATTTCTATCTCTATTGATATTCTATATTTGATGAGACATTGTCATTATGTATTCTTTCTGTTCTTTAAGCATAGTTTCTTTTAGTTCTTTGAACCTATTTAGAATAGCTGCTTTGCCTTATAAGTCCAATGTCTGCCCCTCCCAAGGCACTATTGCTTGCTTTTCTTCCAGTTTATGTGCCACACTTTTCTGTTTCTTTGCAGGTTTCAGAATTTTTCATTGAAAATGTACATTTCAAATAATATATTGTAGCAACTCTAGATATTGTTACTGACTTTGCTAGATGGGTTCAATAAATTGTTTTCCTGCAGCATACAGCTTTTATGTCACCCCTCAGAGTTCACAGTCTTGGACATACATGCAGCATCTGCCACCACTGAGTACTGTGGTTTTAGCTGGTTCTCTGCCACTTTCCCTAAGATCCCTTTTTAGCTTCTGGATAATCTAACTCTAGTGATACTATATCCAGCTATTGTCATTGTTGTTTTTAGATACTGTCAAGTTGTGTCTGACTCATAGCAACCCTCATAGGGTTTTCAATGGCTGATTATTTTGGGATTGCCTTGGGAGTGGATTGCTGAGTCCTCCCATTTTTGCGGTGCTAGGAATCGAACCTAGGACTTCAGAGACCGCAGAGTGGTGCTCTACCAACTGAGCTAAATCCCAGCCCACATCCAGCTATTAGTCTCTACTAATTGCTTCTTAATTCCCCTGTTACATTTTTTAAAAACAATATTCTCGGGTATAAAGTTGGGCCCATTGCAGGGGCAGGGTGTCACCAATTTTTGAGGCTTATTCAGACCTGACTAGGGTTTTTCTTAGTTTATTTCTCTGGTTCCTTCCATTAAACTTATAGCTCATTTATCATCGTTCAGTTGCTACTAGAATCATATAGCTTCCAGAGCCCTCTTAACTGTTCAACACCAAGGGCTTTCTTGTTCCTGACAATTTCATTAGGCAAAAACTTCATCACTCTTTTTTTCCCCAAATAAATGCAGTCCCCTTAAGGAGAGTTAAGGAGGTCTCTATTTTGTTTTATTTTATTTATTTTTTTTGGTTTTCTGAGTCAGGATCTCACTTTGTAGCCCAAGGTGGTCTGGAACTCACTATGTAGCCCAGGCTGGCCTCAAACTCACATCAATCCTCCTGCCTCAGCTTCCTGAGTTCTGGGATTACAGGCGTGTGCCACCATGCTAGTTTCTATTCTTAAAGCTTGTATCTCCTCATGGGCAGAAACTGTTTTACTGCACTGGAGCTGGAGGCAGGGAAAGTAGCCTGCTTCTCCCAAAGTGATACTCCTACTCTATGAGCAGGGTGCTGGGCAGGAGTGGTAGCTACTGCTTTATTCAACATGCCTTTCCTAGCATGGAACCTTTACTCTATGAATGAGCTGCAGCAAGGTTATCAGAGATACAATATTACTGGTCTGCCATGCTCAAAGTAGAGATTCTATTCTACCTGATTGGGAGCTGAGTCCGGGAAGGGTCCCTAGTCCTCTTGGCCCCATCTGAGTGGAATAATCCTTTTGCAGTATGGAGCTGGTGGGGATGAGACATTTCAGCAGCCTGCCCCTTAAGGGTCAAACTGTTGCCCTGTAGTAGGAGCCAGAGGAAGAGAAAGCCCCATGTTATTTACCATATCCAACCAGAACAGAACTTGCATTATACTGAGCTGGGGGGTAGGAATGGGAGCAGGCCAAAACACAAATGCCATAGACTATTGCTGTTCTTACCAAGATTTACTAGAGTCTTTTGAATGAAGGTGGTTTCATTTACTGTAGGCAATTAGACAATTTCCAGACAATGTAATTGATATTTAAGTTAAATTTCACCAGTGACAGTTTTTTGTCTAGGGTCCACAGGGCTTGTTGTGTCTGGATTCTGGAATTGGAACCCTCTCTGTTAAGTTGTAATTTCCTCCAGTAAGGATGTTTTATTTCCCTCTGATCCACAGACCTTGCCCTGGACCAGAAGGTCCCCACTCAAGCAGTGCAGTAGAAGAAGCCTAGAGATTGGGGCAAGAATTGGATTCAGGACACTCTGCAAATGTTTCTAAACTGTGGCTTGTACTTTCAGAAGGCTAAGGACAAAGTGAGAGGTGGCGGGTCAAAGGATAACAACTGAGGCCACCTCCCTATACTCTCTACCCCTACTCTATTCTCTAAGAGGTGACTAGGGTTAGAAGGTAGCACTCACAGAAGAGAGAGGTGATAGGTCCCCATAGAGAGGCAGATTGGAGTAGCTCCCTTGGTCCTCACAGCAAGGAGCCACAGAGAGACTGACTCAGGTTCCATAAGTCAAAGTACTTTCTATGGGTAAGTTTTGGAAAGTGCTGTATCAGCAAGAAGTGAGCTTCCTGTCTTCATTGGGGTTATTATCTAGGCAGAGAGGTACATGTCTAGGGATCTCTGTCATTCATCTAGAGGTTAGACTGAACCCAGGACACCTATGGACATAATGCCCCTAAAATGATCCAATCTTCTGTCTTTGGAGAAAAACTCTGCACAGTCCTATCTGGCCCAGTCAGGTGGTTCAGAAAGACCACAGGGACTGCCACATTTTCCTGGGGTTTCACAAAGGAGCAGCAGTACCATTCATTAACGCTCTAATCATCACCTTAACTGCCCCGTATCTTTCTAAGTGTCTATACTGAGTGCACAGTCACCCTCCTGCAGCCTCCAGCAAAGCTCGGAGGCAGGGATGAGCTTTCAGGAGGCCTCCATACTCCACCTTCTCTCCCTCCCCCTTCCAGTAAGCTCAGGAAATTGATTTTAATCCTCGAGG
>VMDO01008501.1:0-83601 GCA_007922755.1 Pedetes capensis
GAAGTAACCCACCATGCCCACTGCCAGCCTGCTAGTAAATAAAGGGCTGGGATTTGAACCCAGTCTGGCTTCCAAGGTGTGCTTTAAACTATTTTAAAGCAAATCAGAAGAGCCGGGCATGGTGGCGCACACCTGTAATCCTAGTGGCTTGGGAGGCAGAGGCAAGAGGATCACAAGTTTGAGACCAGAGGCAGTCTGCATAACTTAGTGAGACTCTGTCTCAGAAAAGTAAAAAAATGGGTTGGGGATGGAGCTCAGTGGTCCACCACTTCAGAGCATGCAAGCACAAGGCCCTGGGTTCAACCCCCAGTACTGAAAAAAAAAAAAATCAGAAGAGAAAGGAATTGTTAGAGCCAAGTTTCTCATTGACTGTGGAAGTTCACTTACGTAGCACAGAGAGGGGAATTGACCCTCATAAAATCACACAGCAAGTTAGTGGCTGTTCAGATCCCACCTCACGTTCTCTTTTGCAGAATGCATTTCTGTCCCTGAAGTTTAGGGAGAAGGTCTAAGGCTTTAGGGCTTGGGGATAGAAGCAACTATTGAACGATTTTGTATTCCAAGTAGAGTAAGGAACCTGCCTAGAAAGGCAAGAAGGAGGTGGTGGAACCATTGGGGAGTCTGTGTGGGAGGAAGGAGGGTGCTGAATTTAGAAATGGTGTGGCATTAGGCTCTGGACAAGCTCCAACTATTTTTATTCATTATTATTATTTTTATGAGGAAAGGAACCTGCAGCAGTTTAGGCTCTGTTATTTGCCTTTAGGCATTCGTTTGTCAGATTTGGACCCAACACCAGTTCGGCACCGTGGGTGTTCACGGGCAGGCTGTTTGTGTGTGCGGGTGCACGTTTGCACCGCTTGCGTGGGCCCTTCTCTGTGTGTGTCCGTGGCCTTGGCATACAAGGCCATCCATCCGAGGGCTCGCTCGCTGCTGCTTACCTCCAGCCCACCTCCCTAATGTGTCAAGAATTATAAATTAATCACCTGGTTGGTTTGCACTGAACTTACTAGTGTTTATGAAAGGGAATTCATTGGATATGCCTGTTAATGGAACACGTGTAATAATACTAAAGCCTGTGATTAAAAAGAAATTTAAGGCCCATGAGTTTTTAATAGAAAAACATGTCATTTGAGTGTTTATTTGCTGGTGTAAAATGGCTGATTTTTTAAGCCGGGATTGCCTATTTTAATTTCAAGAGGACCACGCTATTCACAGTGAAAGCTGGCAATCCCTGCATAGAAGCCTGTTGACATTGTGTTTTGCAGAGGACCCTTTGGTAAAGTGGAAGCTGTTTATTGCCTCATTCCAGGATGGAAAATGTAGCGCAGGAGAGTGCTGCTCGTGAGTTCCCTATATTCATTCATTTGCCAAGAATTTGTTTCGTCTCTATCATGGATGAAGCGCAAGGTTAGGCTGGGATTTGGAGATGGATATACTTGGTCCCTGAACATATGTGGTCCCCATCACGGCCACAGTTCCATCAAGAGCAGAGAGAGGAAGAAGCAATCCCAACCCTTGCTCTGGTGGACGTGTGGAAAGGGGAAGGGGACAGCCCAGGAGGAGCCACTGGTTTCTCAGGGGAGGCAGAGCTTAAGTGGATCCTGATCCAGATAAACACGAAAGGGAGCCCATTCCCATTTCCAAATCCATGGGGTCTTGGAGCAAGATGTGTTTGGAGGAGAACCATCAGTTGTTTCTACTTTTAGAGTCTAAGTGCCAGTTATCTAAAAATAATCATTGCTTAAATTGTCTCATTTATCCACGGACCATTCGGTTGGCATGGAGATGCTATTCTTGTGCGTGTGTGTTTTACACATACATACACACATGTGTATATTTAAGATTCTTTGGTGCAACGTGGGACCTTGATTTTCTTAGGTTTTCGTGAGATTTAATCACCCACATTATTTTACAGTGAGGTGTAGAAAGTCCTGCATGTAAAACGAAGCGAGTTGATTTTGGCTTTTCAGAAGTTTGCCTGTGGGTTTTTTAAAAATCTTTTTATTTTCCAGGGAAAGTTTGCATAATTTCTCCACAAATGCTATTTATCTTTCTCCATGGCAAGGAGAACAAACTGCTTTGGGTTTCACAGAGCTGGGAGATCTTGCAAAACCTTCGCACAGTTTTTGGGGCATCTGAGTGGAGGTCTAGGAGTTCAAGTCATCTTTAAGAGCAGAGTTATTTGAGTTTCACCCTTTATTTTTAGCCTTGCTTGTAGATTTTAGGAAAGCAAAAATAACGCCCTGCATGGTTAGGCTTTCTAAAATTCGGGCAAGTAAAGCAGTTTTAAAATTACTTGTTCATTAAATGTTGATCAAGCACTTTTACGATGAAGTTTACAAGGAAACGTGAGATGAAATAAATCTAATCTCTGCCCTCAGCAAGTTCAGGCTCTGCTGGGGGAGAGGAGCAGAGGAAGAGTTGGGAGGGGTGCAGAGGAGGCTGTTAGGGAGGAGGTCTTGGAAAAGAAGGGGCGTGAGCTGAGTCTTGAAGACCGAGGAGGGCAGAAGCCGGGAGGGGCATTCCAAGCAGAGGAATAATCGCAGGCCAAGTCTGGGAGGGGAGACCGGGCCCCCACCTGGTTTTGGAAAGATGGCCGGCGTGTTAGAATGGGACCACAAGTTTGTGCTTGGAGGCCACGCCAGGCTGCTGCTCCCAGCCTCAGACATGACAGGTAGCATAGGAGGAAAGGAGAAGAAACCCCAAGGAGTTCCAAAGGAAGAACAACATGTCCCTGGTTCAGAAAATGAAGTGAAAACTGGAGCTTAAAGCACAAGAGCCCTGGTGGCCTCTGGATCCTCCAGGAAGTACCAGAGGCCTGGAGTTCAGACCCTGGTGGGTCAGGGTGTCTAACCCTGTACTGGTTCCAGGAGCTCTACTTCTCAGTATGGCTGGGATGGGGTTCTCATGAAGGTGGTAAAACTAGTGCTTTTGAGGTTGTATGAAGTTGTGTGCCTTCCACACATGGGCTGGGACCACCCCTTGCCTGATGCTGTCTGTGAGAGTTGGTACAGGCAGAGGTCCTCACTTCCAAGATCAAACCAGGGCCTGGATAGGGGCCCAGGGGCCCCACTGAAGGCAGACAAAGCTGGACATAAGACACAGATGCACTTACGCCACCCGCACGGGGAAAGAAGCAACAGTACTTGTCCTTTGAGTGAGCCTATGACGTGCAGTTACAAGACACATGGAGAAAACTCCAAAAGGCGGCCAGTAAAAGCTGTGCTCGGATGTTGTGACACCATGGCACGTGAGATAATGTGATAGCACAGTTCAGAAAAGACTTCCATGTGGTGACGCATTCCTGTAATCCTGACACTAAGAAGGGTGAGGCAGGAGGAGGATTGTGAACCCAAGGCCAGCCTGGGTTACATAGCAGTACTCTACTTATAAACAAAAATAAAACAAAACAAAAACAAATACAAAACAAGAAAGAAAGAAAGAAAGAAAGAAAGAAAGAAAGAGAGAGAGAGAGAGAGAGAGAGAGAGAGAGAGAAAGAAAGAAAGAGAAAGAAAGAGAAAGAAAGAAAGATTTCCAAAAAATACGTATGGGGCAATGGAGTTGGTCCCTAAATTAATATATTAAACACAAAATAGGTTATTAGTTAAGCAAGAATATATATGTATATTTTTAAATTTCAAAAATTAGATTGGAAATTAAAAATGTAATTATAGAAGTAAAACCCTCAGTGGAATAGACTGCAGACTGAACAATGCAGAGAAGCAATATTTTGGAAGATAATACTAATTTATCTTAGTATCAAAGGAAGTATAAAAATAAAATCCTGAAAATGACAGGGAAGAAGTTTTGAAGGTATAATGGTAGTGAATTTCCCAGAGTTGAATAAACACTGGGGAACTGGGTTATATAAATAAAAATAAATCTAAATCAAAACCATCATAATATTTTGGTAGAATGTTAATAAAAACCCATGCATAAAGTTAAAAGAGAAGCAGCTTAACAACTAAATAAATTGTGCATATGCTTACAATGATTTCTCCTTGAAAGAATAGATGATAGAAATCAGTGGGACAAGATCTTCAAAGTGAAAATAACTGTCAATTATAATTATAAATAAATTATCATTCACAAGAGAAGATAAAAGTTAAAAAATAAATCAGGAAAACAAAGATAAGAGAAGTTTATCCTCCATAACTCTTAATAAAGCAACTAATATATCAAAGCAAGCTATATTCTTGCTGTTAGGTGCTGAGTTCTTTTGGCATTCCATGGCATATTCAATATTCATCTCCAGCACCATAATTCAAAAGCATCAATTCTTCTCCTGTCTCCCTTATTCAATGTCCAGCTTTCACAACCATATGGTGTGATAATATCATGGCATGAGTCAGGTACACCTTCATCTTCAATGTGACATCTTTACTTTTCAACACTTTAAAGAGGTCTTTTGTAACAGCTTTTCCCAATGTTATATGCATGTATGAAAATGCCACAATGAAAACCATTACTTTGTATAATTAATATACACGGACAAACATGCCTAAAAAAGAACTAATGAAGGATGTACTCAGAAGAAAAGTAAACTCACAGAGAAGGAATAGATGCAAGTAAAAATAGTAGGCACAGAAATGAACAGGATATCTTATATTGAATGAAAATTAAGAATATAGACAAAACCAAATTACTGAACTAAATGTCTAACTAACAAGAAAAGGAGAGAGAATGGGCTTTAAATGGTTAGTTAAAATGTGATAAATTTCTTGTTTGGAGAAGGACAGAAATAGAGAGTAATTTTAGCCTTGCTAGAAAGTTACAAAAGTTTAACATGAAGTACTAAAATAGAAGCACAATTTATAGATGACAAGGAGGAGTATAATAGGATCAGGAAGGAAAGTAAAGGAGGCTTCAATTCAGTTTGTAGAATTTGCTTCTTTACAGGAACAAGCGCAGCAAACATGAATGATAGATACCAAGCTATCATCATTTTCTGTTTGTTTAAATAGTTTACGCAGAACATTTCATTGGTGTGGAGACTGCTTTGGAAGTCTGTTTCCGCTGTCCCCTAGCAATGATTTTAAGTCATTGTAGGATTTCCGCAGAGCTCTTCATCAGTGTCACTTTGCCTCATTCGTGCATCTGTCCAGTCTTAGTTCCCTAAGAAAGTAAAATCACACAGAGTGAACCCACTTCTGAATAAGGCCTTTTCTTCTATAAGCATCTGAAGAAGACATTATGTACTAAGTGTTGTCCTCAACATCCATCATTTACACTGGTTGATAAACTCTACGAGGGCTGAGACCCTGGCAGGCTTGTTCAAGCCAGTATTTCCAGTTCTGGTGCCCTGGCGCAAATACTGGTTTAATAAACGTATGGGCAAAAGAGCGAGCTGCAGAGCTTACTCAGCAACCGTCCTTCTCGTCACCAAGTGCAAGTTCTTCCGTTCCTCTTTGCCTTTCTGCAAGCTCTCCTCCCTGGCCCCTAGACATGGCCTTTGCATCTGAGCCTACTGGGAGAATTCTTTCTTGTTGTTGTTGTTGCAGTATTTGGGGGTTGAGCCCAGTGCCTTGCCTCGCATATGCTAGGCAAATGCTCCACCACTCAGCCTCACCCTCAGCTCCTTTTTTGTTTTTTTACTTCTGAGACAGTCTTACTAAGTTGCCCAGACTGCCTTGGCCTTGAACTTGCGCTCCTCCTGTCTCCACTTCCCGACTTGCTGGAATTACAAGTATGTGCCATGTCTAGGACAGCGACTGAGAACTCCTCTTTCTATTTTTTCTCTTCCCAGCACTCTTGTTGTTGTTGTTGTTGTTACGTGCCATCAAGTCATGTCCAACTCATAGCAACCCTCATAGGGTTTTCAATGGCAGATTGTTTGGGGATTGCCTTAGGAGTGGGCTGCCATGTCCTTCTCCCATTTTTGCGGTGCTGGGAATCAAACTTGGGACCTCAGAGACTGCAGAGTGGCGCTCTACCAACTGAGCTAAATCCCAGCCCCACCCAGCACATTAGAAGCTTCATTAAAGCAAGGATCTTGTCTGCTGCCTTCAGTGCTGATTGCCCACCACTGATGGCATCTGTAGAACAAACACGTTCTTACTTAGATGCCAGAGTAGATGGCACCCCTTCTTAACAGCTTTCTTGCCATAACTCCCTTCATCCCTTTGCCTTCTCATCTAGACAGAGTTAATCATGACGACGTTTTATGACGCTATATCTAGTGCATGTATTTCCATATATACATTGTCTTATAAGGAATCATCTCCCTTTTTTGATGTGAATTCCTCAAGGACCTGGCTGAAACCTTTTTACCACTCTGTTTCTCTGTTGCTTGTCTAGTGTGCCCAGCAGAGCGAGTCTTCTGTATGTCCTTGTTGATTTGCCTTCCAAGCACAGGGCCGCAGTGTTCTGTATACCCCCCCCTCAAGCACTCACAACCTCCCGATGGGGTGCTTGCTTTTTCCCAAGGACTGCTAAGTGATCCAACCGCACAGTGAAATCTTCTGCCACTTCTGAGGAAGCCTGGAATTAGTTGTTTAGGATGGATGCCTCGGGAAGGTTAAGAAAAGGTGAAAAGTAGAGAGTGGGATCGGTCACTAACCTCATCTCCTCTGCCTGGGTCGGTGACCAATGGGTGGCCCGGGGATCAGCACCAGCCCCCTGGAGGGAGGACTCTTCTGCACTCTCAATCCCCCACTGGTGCCATCTGTTGATAATTACTGTCCGGTCTCCGCTGAGAACCTGTGATATTTAATATTTCCTCTCCACTTGAACAAACATGTGGCAAGAACGGCAAGGTACTTGGCCACACGAGTAGAAAGATCCATTTGCATGAAAGAGTCAGTGTACACCTTGGGCCGGCAAACAACTGCCTTCTCTTTGCAGAGTTACGAGAAGTCCCCATGGTTGAGAACCCGGAGAATAGGTACATTGACTCTGGTAGTATTTTTGGAAGAAAACTCTTAAAATCCAAAATATCAGGAAGATTGGAAAACAAAACAGAACGACCTCTTTTCACAACTGATGGGATTTGCTCTTAATGAGCAATCCTGAAGTTTTTCCAGGTAACTTTTCAGCATTTTTTAGAGAAAGCTGATGCCCTTGCCAAGAGGCTACGAAAGAAGGAAAGCATTTTGTGTGGTTGAAAAAGAGTTCTCCCAAGCAAAAGCTACCTTCCCCCCCGCAGTCCTTTAGAGGGTGGGGGAGAAGAGGTTTCTAGTTTCATTTGCAGGTGGGGAAGTTCAACTTCCTGCCTCAAGAATAACAAGAGGATTCACAGGGACAGGCTTTCTGCCCTGCTTTGCCCATACAATAAACTCTAGGTTACTGACGTGATCAGAAATAGACTGGTTTGGTTAACTAAGCATTTGGATTTGAGGCAGCGTGATGTGGGACCCGTTAGCGGGGTGGAGGCTGGGGTTGTGAAGGGAAGCAGAAATAAGCCTTGTTACAAAGCATCAGAAGAGAAAATGAGTCATTCCCTGACCTTGTTCCTCCTCTTCCTTCATTTCCACTTGGGAGAAGTCAGTATTTGTCATGAATACTTTTTGTCTCCTTCATATTTATTATAAAAATTTTCAGATATGTATAAAAGTTGAAGGAACTTTAGAGTAAACATCAATATACCCACCACCTAGAGTATATCATTGATATTTTGCTCTACTTTATCACATCTGTCTCTCTCCCCTTATAGCCTTCGATCAGACTATATTACTATTTTTGATGCATTTAAAATATATTGCAGGAAATCATGAATGCCTTTATTGTCCAGTGTCACAACAGAACCTCAGTTATTTTAGACTGCTCCTTCACCCCAAGGACCTTCTCTGGAGATTGTAGTAGTCACTGTGCTAATCATTAGATATGCTATGCATGGACATAGAAGATACCACCATTTGAGGAATAGCAAGTAAAAAAAAAAAATAAAGACATATATGTTATTATACATTATGCTCAGAATCACGGAGGGGAGATAGATGGAATAAAGTGGCATCTCCAGGACAGTCTCTTTCTCTACCCTGTTGCCAAAGTGCCATCTTTAAGGCATTGCTTAGATCATGCCATTGACTTCACATGACCTGTGGGAGAAAGTCCAGGGCCATTACCAGGGTGCTATGGCACTTTCATGGAATGGCTACACAAAGTTTATTCTCACTCAGGAAATACTTATAAGCTCCCTGTCATGTGCAGGATGCATTGAGATAGATGTCATGTAGTTTAGAATAAGCCACTATTGTCCCTGGCCTTGGAAAGTTTATGATCAGGTTGAGGAAAAATAATTTCAATATGTTGCTTAATATGGATGTGAGCAGAAAGGAGTAACCCAAGCTACAAACCATTCCGAAAATTACCAGACTTACGCTATGAAGTCGAGTGAATGGCGCAGGGGCTTGAAGGCCAGGGTACAGGTACTGAAGAATGGACGGTGGGTAAGGACTTTGTGCCCTTAGGAGGAGGAACCACTGAAGCATGGAGGAATACAGGGAAAAGGATGGCTTGCAAGGTAACAGATGTGAGCCACAGTGTCAACAAGAAAAGAAACCAGGAGTGTGCCGCAGTAACGCAGCTAAAATAATCCGGCATTGCTGGTGGTAATGAAGGGTTAGTTGTTGTTGTTAGGTGCTGTTGAGTTGTGTCCAAGTCATAGAGACCCTCATAGGGTTTTCAATGATTGTTTTCGGGATTGCCTTGGGAGTGGATTGCCACATCTTTCTCCCATTGTTGAGGTGCTGGGAATTGAACTGGGGACCTCAGAGACTGCAGAGCGGCGCTCTACCAACTAAGCTAAATCCCAGCCCCAATGGAGGGTTGAGAAGGGACTAATTTAGAGAATGGTTAGTGGGTAAAGTCAGGAGCACTTAAGAAATGGAAAAGCATGGAGGTGAAGGAAAGGGGAAGGCCTACAATGAATCCTGATTTTCTCACTTCAGTGGGTAGATGAACGGTGCCTCCAAGGAGTAAGACTAGAAGCATTAAGAAAGGAAGGTGTGCATTTGGTCTTGGAGGTTAAGTTTGAAGTGCCTGGGAGAAGTCAAGGGGGAGGAGCCTAGAATATTGGGGGACATATGGATGTGAAGCTCAAGGGAGAATCTGGTGACTCGGGAGGCAGAGGCAGGAGGACCGCAAGTTCAAGACCAGAGAAAGTCTGCGTAATTTAGCGAGACCCTGTCTCAAAAAGAAAAAAACAATGGACTGGGGGTGCAGCTCAGTGATCCAGCACCTGCAGAGCATGCAAGCATGAGGCCCTGGGTTCAAACCCCAGTACTGCAGAGAGAGAGAGAGGGAGAGAGAGAGAGAGAGAGAGAGAGAGAGAGAAAATCTGAACAACATAGATGGAAGTTTCTAGAGACATAAAAGTGGATGGAAGAGGTGAGGGAGCTGGATTCATTTTACACCAGCCCTCATAGTCATTGATTGGAGGATCCTAGGAAGTGGAGGGCCTTATTCACTTCTAACCTGCCTTTGTAATTTGATATCAACAAAGACTTGTTGTTGTTAGGTGCCATCGAGTTGGTATCCGACTCATAGCGACCCTACATACAACAGGTGAAACACTACTGTCAGTGCTTCTCTGCTATTCATAGGGTTTTCAATGGCGGATTGATTTTTGGGAGCGTGTTGCCGGGCCCTTCTCCCAAGCCTATAGTATCTGGTGTTCCCAGGAGGTCTCCCATCCAAGGACTAACCCTGCTTAGCTTCTGAGATCTGATGGGTTGGATGCCATAGGGCTACTGCTATAGGCAACAAAGACTTGGCAAGTGCCAGTTCTGCATATTGGCCAGCGTGCAGGTCTCCTGACTGCTACTTCACTTGTCCTTCTGCTGCCTTCAGCTCCCATCCACACTCAGTGCTACGCTGTCCCTCCATGTGCTCACCCAGTCATTCATTCAGAGCCTCACCAGGCCCTAGACACCTCCCAGGGCCAGCAAGGGCTGGCTGCTGTCTCTCTGGGTGCTGGGAAGCTCCTACATACATGCGTGTCCTTGAAGAACTTCACCCTCACTCACTTCCTGTTCCTTCCACATGCTGGAAGGGGAGCTGTGTGTAGGGTTGTTGTTGTTGTTGTTAGGTGCCGTTGAGTCGAGTCCAAATCATAGCGACCCTATGTACAGCAGATCGAAACACTTCCCTATTCTGTGCCAGGCAAACGATCTTATTTATGTTTAAGCCCAATGTTGCAGACACTGTGTCAGTCCATCTGGTGGAGGGTTTTCCTCTTTTGCATTGACCTGCCACTCTCCCAAACATGATGTCCTTCTCCAGGGATTGATCTCTCCTGACTACATGTCCGAAATATGTAAGACGCAGTCTGGCCATTCTTGCTGCCAAGGAGCACTCTAGTTGCACTTCTTCTAAGACAGATTTGTTGGTTCTTTTGGCAGTCCATGGTATATTGGGAGCCAGAATGACACCTCTTGAGAGCCTTGGGGACCCGAGACATGGTGTAGAGGAGGTGTGAAAAACGATCCCTCTCTGAGAGAAGCGTGCACTGCCACAACTTACGCGAAGCCAGAACATCCCCTGTCTGTATTTTCAAAAGGAAAATTCACGTTTCCTATGGCCTTTACCTCCTAATCTTTACTAGTTCCAAGAGGGTATTCCAGGCAGTCGAGTGCTTAATAAATATTATATTGTTTGCTAATGGCAATGCTACTCAGGAGTGATATTTCCTTCTGAGCGCGCTGGCCTGGTTTCACAAATCGGCCGCGGGCAGTTTCACCTTTCACTGTGCTGGTTGAGACGTCTCAGGGGCGCCTTCGGCAGGGGCCAAGGCACAGCTCAGAAATGCAGAAGTGCCTGAGTCTGCCGGATGTGTTAATAGTTTTTGTCTGTGCTGACTTCCCCTCTGTTGTGGGAATGTAACCCATACCACAGGGCTCCCCTATGCGAAGTCAATGTTTGTGCGCATTCTCCCCATGAAGATGTGTGAGGCTCTGAGGAGCAGCCAGAGGATTCCTCTGCATCCCTTGTTGTTGTTGTTGTTGTTGTTGTTGTTAGGTGTCGTCGAGTCAGTATCTGGCTCCTAGCGACACTCATAGGGTTTTCAATGGCTGACTGTTTCGGGATTGCCTTGGGAGTGGATTGCCAGGGCCTTCTCCCATTTTTACAGTGCTGGGAATTGAACTGGGGACCTCAGAGACTACAGCACAGCGCTCTACCAACTCAGCTAAATCCCAGCCCTCTGTCTGCATCCCTAGCGTGCATTTATACCTTTTCCAATGGGCAGACACTCAGTCCTGGCCTAAGGCATCCCTCATCCAAATTTAGCTGTTCAGAAATGGTTTGGTCGGGTCAGTGACAAATTCGATGGGGATCTTTTTCTAATCCCCCCTGCAAGAACTGAATGTCCGTCCTGGATAGTTGTTAACTATGGGGTGCAAAGGCATGGAATTCATAAGCTTGGCCTATGAAGAACCCAGGCAGATTGGATTTTGAATCTTGTTTCTGCCCCTTGCTCTTTTCCCTCAGCCTCAGTTTCCTCATCTGGAGCATGGGTTGGTTGTTGTTGTTGTTAGGTACTGTTGAGTTAGTGTATGACTTATAACGACCCTATGTATAACAGGAGAAACACTATTGTCACTGCCTCTCTGCTATTCATTGGGTTTTCAATGGCTGATTTTTTCGAAACTGGGCTACTGGGTCCGTCTCCCAAGCCTACAGCCCCTGGTGTTCCCAGGTGGTCTCCCATCCAAGTACTAACCAGGTCCAACCCTGCTTAGCTTCAGAGATCTGACGGGGTCAGATGCCACAGTCCTATGGCTGCAGGTATGGGTTTGTTAGGAAAAGCAAATGGGATAACTACTAATACCTGATGTAAATGCTCAGAACTCTTAAATCCTCCCTCCTTTTCTTTTCCTGTCTTTGTTACTTTTCTTTTCTTCTTTATATAGATGTGTGTATATATTTATGTATATATGTATATGTACATCTATCTGTATATAATTTTCCTTTTATTTTGGATTATATATAATCCAAATTATATATATATATAATTATATATATAATTTATTATATTTATAATTTATAAATTTATATATTTTATATATAAAATTTTATAAATTTTATTTTATTTTATTTATAAATTATTTATAAAATTTTATAAATATATATATATTTATATATTTATATATAAATTTATAAATTTATAAATTTATAATTTATAAATTATATATATATAATTTCCTTTTGTTTTGGATTATTTGTATATGCTATCAAACACATGAGAAAGAAATTTATATTAAAACACAGAAAAAAGTCTGTGTTGACCTTGTATTTTCCTGCTACTATCTCATTTTGCTTGTCCTAGTGTATTCCCAAGGCAATCCCGAACCACTCAGCCATTGAAAACCCTATGAGGGGTCGCTATGAGTCAGATACTGACTCGACAGCACCTAACAACAACAACAAAGTGTATAGTCAAATTTCTTAAAGAGTCATCTACATTTACTCTCTGCAAGTCCTCATTTCCTATACATTCCTTAGCATTTTGTAGTGTGGATTTAGCCCCTATTAATCCATGTAAATTAGTCTGTAACCTTACCACTGTGGTGTCAGATCTTGCAAGCTAAGCAGGGTTTGGGGGCCTGGTTAGTAATTGGATGGGAGAACGCCTGGGAACACCACGTGCTGTAGGCTTAGAAGAAGGACATGGCAACCCATTCCCAAAAAACAATCAGCCACTGAAAACCCTATGAATAGCAGAGAAGCACTGACAGTAGTGTTTTGGGGGCTGGGGTTTAGCTCAGTTGGTAGAGCGCTGCTCCACACTCTCTGAGGACCCAGGTTCGATTCCCAGTACCTCAAAGATGGGAGAAGGACATGACAATCCATTCCCAAAGCAATCCTGAAACAATCAGCCATTGAAAACCCTCTGAGGGTCGCTATGACTCAACGGCATCTACTGGCAACAAGAGCAATCCACATAAAACATTCTCATTAAGGTGGAAATATTCTCCTAGTGAAATATTTCCTGTAAATCAATTAACTATCTTGCTACATTTACCAACCACCTTTGTGTTGATAGTATTTTAAATTTCTTTATATGCCTTCATTTTCTAGTCCAGTTCTCAGAAAAAAAAAACCCTTTATTTTTAGCTAGATATTTGGCATGTCATTGGGGTGAACTCTTTTGCCTGAGATTGGTGCTGGTTACTGTTCTATAATATGAAGCATCATAATCCTAGTGAATGGGGAAATAAGGAAGGTAGCTTCCACACTTGACTGTGCTTTTTACAAAAAATAAAATAGTTTGTTAAAGGATCTAAGCAGAGACATTGTGACATTACTACCAGCATATTAAAGTAGGTCACTAAAGTGAAAACAAAATATAAAGGAAAACATACTTTTGTAAAAAAATGTGTTGTTGTCTCTGGTTCTTTAGCCTCCTTCATCACTGTTTAGTCTAGTTCAGGTTTTCATTTTGACCTAGTTAATTATTAACCATGAATGTTTCCTTCAACTATTACAGAGTATTTATACTTCACCGTGATAGTTCTGCCTGGATATATAAACATGTGCCTCTTTCTAGGCAACACTGTTTTGAGTGCACAATGCAGGGTCCTGAGGAGAAACTGACTGGGAACTCATTGGGTTGATTCTCTGGCTAATTCAGTAGCTTTCAGCTGTCCTTGGATCTACCCAGTGCAATACCTCTAACTGCTTTCTTTCAGCAGCCAGAGCAAGCCTCTTGCTTTCTTCTCAAACTGCTCTTAGTTGTTCTTTGGCTTTAGATTTCATTTTAAGTTTTGTTACAGTTGTGTGGGCAACATTGTTTGAAGATGCAATTGTTTGAAGTAGCTCAGTAGGATAATAACAGTGCATTCGCTCTTCAGGTCTACTGGACCTCACTCCCAAAGAAACAACTCCCATCCTTCTTGTTCCCTTGGACATTTGCCTCCATTTATCAGGATGAAATGTTTACCTTATGGTTTCTGGACTTGTCTGGTTCCAGCCTCACTGATGGATGTCCTCCTTGGAAAGACGAGGACTTAACTCTTATCTCATGTTTGGCTAACTTGTGTACTGCTGCCCAACGCTCAGCCCCACTTTGCATGATATTTGGTTAAACGCCATTAAATTGCCATTGTTATTAGTTGAGAGTTTGAATGTTGGCTATTTCATAACAGATAGCTAAGCCATCCCCCATGTGTCTGTCAGCTTGTTGTGCTAAGGGGTCTTGCGTGTTGTTGTGATACTGAAAACTGTGCCACAGGACTTTCAGATACCTGTAGGGTCACCCATGATGGACAAGTTTCAGCTGAGCCTTCAGATGAAGACGGGCTTTGGAGAAGGACCTGGCAACCCACTCTCAAAAATCAATCTGCCATTGAAAACCCTACGAATAGCAGAGAAGCATTGTCAGATATAGTGCTGGAAACCGAGCCCTCCAGGCTGGAGGAAGAGTTGCCTCCTTGAGGTATAGTTGACCTTAGTAATGGGAATGGAATAAAGCCCCAAGGACCTGCATTTGCTGATGTTTCATGACTCAAAGTGCGAAAAGACGTAGTGGCTGCAACAATGGGCTCAAACATAAAAAGATCGTGCATGTGGCAAAGTACTGAGTCCTGTTTTGTTCTGTTGTGCATAGGGTTGCTATGAGTCAGGCCTGACTCAACACCTAATAACAACAACAGCTATGCTATAACTTTAGTTAAAACAATTCAGTATTTATGATAGCTGAGTCGCATAGCATATTACACATACTTTCCCTCTGTGGCAGAACTTTTAATTTGTTAGCTAGTTTGATTGCCTCGTTGGTTTTTATTACCCAATCTTTCCTAAGTTCTATTCCAATTTGCAGCATGTCCTCTCAATGGAAACAAATCCAGCATTTGATTTGTATCCCCTTATAAGCCTCTCCTTCGGAGCCTTTTGCTTTGATCTAGGGGGCCAGTTGCTCCTACAACTGCTCCTGGGGGCCTTCTAAGCTCCCATTCTAGGGACACCTTTGTCTGTCTCTCACATTCGAACCTGCTTCCCAGGTCCCATACTCTTCCTCCTGCATTTTTCACCCACTGTTCTTGGTGGAGGCTCGGCTTTTCTAGTTTTCTGAGAAAGGGAGAAAAACAGGTAAGCTTTTGAGAACTCACGTAATCATTCCCTGTTCACATCAAACTGACATTTCAGTTTGATTGATTGGTACATTACAGTTATTCAGAAAAACAGAACCAATGGAATTCATTCATTCAAGGAACTGGTTCACACAATTATGGAGATTGGCAAGCCCCAGTAACTGCATGATGAGTCAGCAAGCTAGAGACCCAGGAAGACCAAGGGTTACTTCCAGCCTGAGTTAAAAGGCTGGAGAGCAAATGGTGTCATTCCCATTTGAGGGCCTGCACACTCATGACCCAGGAAAAGCCAGGGATCCAGTTCAAGTCCGAAGGCAGGGGAAAACACTGGTATCCGAATCCAAGGACCATCCGGCAGCAAACATTCACTCTAGTTCAAGGGAGGGTCAGCCCTTTCGTTCTATGCAGAGCTTCAACTGATTGGATGCAGCCCACCCACATAAGAGTGGGCAACCTGCTTTATGTAGTCTACCAATCCAAGTGTCGACCTCATCCACAGAACACTCAGAATAACGTACAGTCAAATGTCTGGGCCCTCTGTATCCCTGCTGACACAAAACTAATCACTAATAGTGAGAATTCACTTTCCCTGAGTAATCTGAAGATATTTCTTCACTGTTTTCCGGCTTCTAGAGTCTCTCTTGAGTGTGGTCTGTTTTGTTTTGTTTTGTTTTCGGTACTGGGGGTTGAACCCAGGGCCTTGCGCTTGCATGGTTCTGCAAGTGCTGGACCACTGAGCTGCAAACCCAGCCCATTCTTTACTTTTTGAGACAGTGTCTCACTAAGTTATGCAGACTGCCTCTCATCTCTAACCTGTGATCCTCCTGCCTCTGCCTCCCGAGCCACTGGGATTACAGGCGTACGCCACCGCCCCCGGCTATATGTCTGGTTCATTGTTTTGAATCAGTTTCAGGCATATGGCCAGAGTGTCTAATCTTGGCCTTGTTGGTGCCCTAGCTGAGCTGTTCTGTAGGGGACTTCCTGATGGAAGATCTTTAGCCCATTTTTCTTGGGATGATCAGATTTCCTGGAGAAAAGAAATTTCTACTGCCCTGCTTGAAAGATAAAAACCTGGTTTCAAGAGACTTGGGAACCAAGGAGATGCTGACATTTAGGGTGCAAATGTATACTTAATATCCTTATTTTCGGCACTCCAGACCTTACCTTTGCATGCTGATCCCTAGTCTGCATATCTTGTTTTTACCTTTCCTGGAGAATAAACTTGCATTTGCTGCTAAGGTTGGAGAGATGGGGAGAATATCGAGATGCAGTGGCTCCATTAAGAAATTTTCAAGCTGCTTGTCTATTTTTATGCCCATCCCTGGGAGGTATGGTGGATGCTAATTCCTGAATATATTTTTTTTATTGGAAATTTTTAATGTACAACTTAATGTGTTTCATTCTGACATGCATTTCATTGTGACATTTCCACATATGTGTTTCACTGTACATTGCAAAGATGACTTCCCCCTTACCCTCTTGTGCATCTCCTTCCCCTCCTTCCACACCCTTAACAAAGGCCTCTCTTTTACATTGCATGTCTTTTTGTGGGATTATTTTTCTATATACCCTTGCATCTCATCTGAGGTCCAAACATTTTTCTGTAGTGATCTATCTTTTTACATTGTCAGTAGTATTACACGAATAATCTAGCCCATTTGTATTATTACCATTCTTTGGTATTATTGGTATTATTATAACTATTTCCCGAACTATTAAAGTTGGGCTGTTTACTTTGAGGTCGCCCTCTCTCTCATTCCTCGCTCCTCCTTATTCCTCCACTTCCTCCTTTCTTCTCCCATGGTCTCTTCCTTTTGCTAGATCTCTCCCTCCTTTCCGCTTCCTAAATTGTCCCTTCTCTGCTAAGTTGACTTTAGCTTTTTATTATGTTACAATTTCTGTATAGGATTTCTTCCTTACTTTTAATTTTGATTCAGCTCCCACATATGAGTGAGAACATAATGTACTGTGGTGCAGGCTAATAGCTCTCAGCGCTCTGGTATCTTCCAGGTTCATTACCCTCATCCTTTTGCTTCCGAGATCCCAAAATTCTCTGTTGATTCTCCCTAGTTCATTCTCTTTGCCCTTGATATTTCATGCTTTCAAACTTTCCTTTACTAGTCTTTTAATTAGGGTCTCACATAGGGTAATACTAAATGAGTGTTCTGTCTGCATCCTTTTTTGAAAGCTAAGTCTTGCTCCTTTCCCTACTTCTTGGCTAAGGACAGGAGGAATTCAGCATAATGTAATTTTGCTAGCATTTAGAATCATTGTCTTTTTCCTCATCAAAATGTATAATTTTGTTTTTTTTTCACCTGACTAAATAGCTCCATTCTTAGAGCTAAACATTTATTAAAGAAATCTCATTTTACTTATTAAAGAATGAACTCTGTAACATAATCAGGACTTTTATAACTCAAAAATTTTTTCTAAAAATGCCTCATGTACAAAGCCTTATTACCTAACTATATTCTCAAGGGCTGGGATTTAGCTCAGTTGGTAGAGTGCCACTCTGCAGTCTCTGAGGTCCTGAGTTCGATTCCCAGCACCACAAAAATGGGAGAAGGATGTGACAACCCACTCCTGAGGCAATCCCAAAACAATCAGCCATTGAAAACCCTATAAGGGTCGCTATAAGTTAGACATGACTCGACGGCACCTAACAATAACAATATTCTCAAACATCTCATGATCTGCTGTGAAAAACTGGTCTATAATGTAGAAAGATGTAATATCTCAAGGCAATAAAGTGGTTTTATTGATCTCTACATTTCTACGCTCCACATATCCAGATACAAACAAATCATCCTTCATGTTGTTATTTTTAGGTGCCATCGAGTTGGGTCCCACTCATAGTGACCCTATTTACAACAGAATGAAACAGTACCTGACACTGTGCCATGCACATGATCTTTTTTATATTTAAGCCCATTGTTGCAGCCACTGTGTCAGTCCATTTGGTTGGGCAAAGACCTTCAACTGATCCTTCATGTAGCTATATGATAACCTCTTCAGATTCTGATTCAGTCTCCCACATGGGACAGAGTACACTGGGTGGTGATTGTCTCACTTAGTGTGTGTGATTGCTACCTTTTTGGAAGTCTTTAAATTAAAATTCTGCCATCTTTCAGGAGTGAGTGTGGCCCAACTTGGAAGTGATTGGATTTATTTTATTGACTATTATTATAACTAGGTTCATCGACTTGTGACAGATAACCTCAAGTTTCTTAAATGTGGTCATTATAACAAGACCAGATGGTCTGATTTAGGAAAACATAACATTGGCTCCATGACTCATGGTTCCCTACTTGTCAGTCACCAGGACCCCACTGTGTTGCCTCTTCGTGGTCCTAAGGATGCTGTTTTACTGTTCAAGATTTCACCAACATCTCTAGGCACCGTCTCCTCATTCTGTCAATAGCAAAGCAGGAGAACAAAGAAGGAGCTAAGTTTTCACCCTAGAGAAAATTCTAGGCAGCTGTGTGCATCTCATTCATTCAAACTGCATCATGAGGCCATCTGTAGCTTCAAGGAGTCGTGGAGAAGCCTTCTATTCCAGGTAACTCTGCACTTAATAAATATCAGAGTTTCTACTTCTAAAGAAGAAAAGAAAAAATAGATATTAGGAGCAAAAGAGAGCCGTGGCTCCCCACTTTTGTGATCTGCAAAACATAGGATAACAAAAAGGCTTCTTTTCTGCACATTGTTTTCTTTCTTTTCTTTCTTTCTTTCTTTCTTTCTTTCTTTCTTTCTTTCTTTTCTTTTGGCACTGGGGACTGAACCTGGGGCCTTGCACATGTGAGTTAAGTACTCCTAAGCTTGTTGTTGTTAGGTGTTGGCCAGTTAGTGTCCGACTCACAGTGGCAACTGACCTGCTGATGTGCTAGTGGCAAAACTCACCGTCAGGTATTTTCTCTTTTGAGGCTGTTGATCCTATGCTCGGATTCAGCCTTTGAGTCAATGAATATTCTTTAAAATTGCGCATCTTTGCTGGATGTGGAGGTGCACGGCTTTAATTGCAGCACTTGAGAAGCGGAGGTTGGAAGAGGCTGAGTTTGAGGCCGGCCTGGGATACATAGTGAGACTTTGTCTCGAAGAATAATTGAAAAACAAAAAAACTATGCATTTTTTTGCAGTGCTGGGGAGTTGAACCCGAGGCCTTGCACATACTTTGCAAGTGCTCTACCACAGAGCGGCACCCCAGCCCCTTTTTTATTTTCCATTTTGAGACGGAGTCTCGCTAAGTTATGCAGGCTGCCTCTGGCCTTGAACTTGTGATCTTCTTGCCTTCACCACCCAAGTCTCTGGGATTGTAGGCGTGAGCCACTGTGCCTGGTTTACGCATCTTAATCATACAGTACCTCAAGCACACATTGAAGACTGACACCTGTTATATACGGCTCTATTTTGTCACATGTGGTCATATTTGCTTCATTTATCTCTCTTTGGTCTTCATAACAGACAGAATTGCCCCCTGCTTCTTCTGCCCTGTCTCCTTTCTGAGTGCTGAATCTTTATAATGGTACATTTCACTCAAGGTCCTGTGTGGGGGTTGAATGGTGATTAGGACAGCTTGGTTAATGCGTGACTAAACAGTAGCATTTTCTCAGGAGTGATTAGTGACATTAACAAGACACAAGCCATTTAAAGACATTTGCGTCTATTAAAAAATAACCTTTTTGGAAAAAAGAAATATAATTTGTAAACATATTCAAAGGATATAGCATATTATCCAATTTAAAGAAAAGTGAAATATATAAAATATAGTAAAATATATGAAAAGAGATGCATGTATTAACTAATATACTTGACTACATTTTTTACTGATATAAATCACTGCACATTGTTTTCTTTCTTTTCTTTCTTTCTTTTTTTTTGTGACACTGGGGACTGAACTTGGGGCCTTAGCACATGTGAGTTAAGTACTCTATTTCTAAGCTTGTTGTTAGGTGTCATCGAGTCGGTGTCTGACTCACAGTGACCTATGTACAACAGGCAAAACACTATTGTCAGTACTTCTCTGCTATTCATAGGGTTTTCAGTGACTGATTGATTTTTGGGAGTGGGTTGCTTCTACCAAGCCTACGGCACCTGGTGTTCCTGGGTGGTCTCCCATCTAAGTACTAACCAGGCCCGACCCTGCTTAGCTTCCAAGATTTGACGGGATCAGATGCCACAGTGCTATGGCTGCAGGCACTTCTGAGCTACACCATTATTATTATTATTATTATTATTATTATTAGCCTGCAGCCGTAGCCCTGTGGCGTCAGATCTCAGAAGCTAAGCAGGGTCGGGCCTGGTTAGTACCTGGATGGGAGACCGCCTGGGAACACCAGAAGCTGTAGGCTTGGGAGAAGGACCTGGCAACCCCCTCCCAAAAATCAATCTGCCATTGAAAACCTATGAATAGCAGAGAAGCACTGACAATAGTGTTTCCCCTGTTGTACAGAGGGTCGCTATGAGTCGGATACCGACTCGACTGCACCTAACAACATTATTATTATTATTACTATTTAAATTCTACTTAGGAAGAGTAGCAATAGATCTTACAGCTGTAAGTGGTCCTCTTGTACCACCTGACATGGGCCAGGTCCTCCAGGCACTAGACTGTGTGAGCCTGTGGTCTGCCTACAGGTGGTTCCCCTGGGGAGTGTAGGGTGGGAGGGAGGAAGAACTGAGCAGAAGCAGCCGGGTGAGATGCAGTAGCACTGAAGCTCCCAGCCTCTCCCAGGGGCTGTGGGGCCGGGGTGGCCCTGTGGAGCTGTCCCTTGAGGCCTCTGCTCCCTGGCATAGGCAATGATGATGGGCTGAGCGCATGCTCTGGGAGGTCACGATCTTGGCAGGCAGCTCCCTCCACTGATGGCTTTGAATTTACAGCCACACAGCTCTGTCTGGGGGCAGCATCTCCTGGGTACACACCCCCTCCCCTTTGGAGTTACTGTATTGCTGCCCAGTTCTGAGTCAATCCTGAAGAATGGTTCATGTATATCAAGCACACCTCAGTGTGAGATTGCTCACATTCCTTTAAGAAGAATTCTGATGAGGGCTCTCAATTAAAGATTGTTGTTGTTGTTGTTAGGTGCTGTCGAGTCAGTATCCAACTCATAGCGACCCTCATAGGGTTTTCAATGGCTGACTGTTTCGGGATTGCCTTGGGAGTGGATTGCCAGGTCTTTCTCCCATTTTTGCAGTGCTGAGAATTGGACTCGGGACCTCAGAGACTGCAGTGCAGCGCTCTACCAGCTGAGCTAAATCCCAGCCCAATTAAAGATAGATAAAGACAATGAGCTACTTGTGACTAAATTTTTACAATCTTTTTGTTTGGTGGAAACCTATTGTTTCTAGAAACTTCTTTAAGGAGGCTGGGATCTGTAACTATGGCCTTTTGGAAAGAGACTGCCCTTGGATCAGATGAAGCTGGTGTGAAGCGACACTTCCACGGTTACTCACGGTGTGACTTCTGCGAGTCACATAACCTCTCTGTGGTTCAATTTTCTAAACCTAAAACATGGGGCATCTTGCCTTTGGGGAAGGAGGTGCCTTTTGACTCCAAGCCTCCTGATTTATGAGGAAAGGTTGCCAATGCTGTGGTAGCGTGAATCTAAGAGCTATTGTAGGCCCAACCGCTTTCCTGGCCGCCTGTCAATAGACTTAACTTATCACGGGAGGTTCCTTCATAGGCAATGCTCGCCCCTGGGGTGCTCCTGGGAGGTGGCAGAACGTGATTTCATGCAGGGGCCTCTCTGTGGCCAAGGCTGCATTAGGAAAGGATTACTCCTTTGGCTCCATCTCAAGCAGGGAGCAAGGGAGACCTGAGGGAGGCCCAAACAGGTGCTGGGGCAAGAGGTAGGGCCTCAAAGCCTGGGTCCGGATTCCATTTCCAGCGTGGGGATTTATGCAATTGGAGTGCATTTGCCCAGCACACGCCTATGGTCCCTACTGAGCAGCCCCCTAGCTCCACCGGTGTGAGGGGCTTTCATTAAGATGGAGGGGCTGCCCAGGGGGAGGTGTCACAGTCTGGTCCGCTCCTGAGCTCCGGAAGCATGACTCATCCCCTCCCCTCCCCTCCCCGAGCCAGCCATCACTTGTCACTTTGAGACTTGAGTCTGTGCCATCAGGCCCCCTCACTGCCGCACTCGGCCTCTTTTTCTTTCCATTCCTAATTGAGAGAAGATATGCTTTATTTGAAGCGAGAATCCCCCGGTGTCCATGAACGCCCTCCACTCCCGCAAATCACCGCGAGGGGAGCAATCATTCAAAGAGTGCAGACAGAGGCCACTTAGTGATGTCATAGAGGAGTCGGCCAGGCAGAGCAGGGGCAGGGAGTGGGGACGACTTGGCTTCCAAAGGTCCATTGCCAGCCCTGTAAGCGTCCTCCATGCTCAGGGCGGAAGGAGAATGCCCAGCACCCCTGGCCTGCTGGGGCTGCGGGGTAGCGAGCGGGGTGGGAGATGAGAAAGGCGTCTCAGCCGGTGGCGATCCAGGATCAATCTGTCAATGAGATCAGTGGGGTGTTTGCTGAACACGCGATGCGCCAGTGAGGGGAAGCCATAGACACGATGAGTCATTACTCTAAAGTAGCCTTCCAAATATTCAGAATTAAAATACAGAATTTAGCTGGGCGCGGTGGCACACGCCTGTGATCCCAGTGGCTCGGGAGGCAGAGGCAGGAGGATCACAAGTTCGAGACCAGAGGCAATCTGCGTAATTTAGCGAGACCCTGTCTCAAAAAAGTAAAAAAAAATTGCCTGGGGGTGCAGCTCAGTGGTCCAGCACTTGCAAAGCATGCAGGCGCAAGGCCCTGGGTTCAACCCCCAGTACCAGGAAAAAACAAAAAAACAAAAAACAGAATTTGGCTACTGTAAACATGGGCAGAGGCGGGGATGTGAAACTGATTGGAGACCTGCTTGTGTGCAGTGTGGTAAGAGACATCTCGTCTTTTTTCTTTCCCTCTGAAGTAGCACTTCCCTCTCTTCCTTTGGCTGTGGGACCTTGTTTGCCTCCACCGCCCCTGCTTAGGCATGAGGCCTGCCTTTGTGCCTCAGAGATAAGGCGGTGGCTGGCACTGTGTCTTTCTCATTGTGGGGACCCACATCCACCCCAACGTCAATCCCTTCATTTAAAGCTAGTGACACATTTGGCAGGGTCCAGGGCAGAAAGAAAATCTAGTTGGGGAAGTCCCTCTTCATCTCCTGTGGCTGTCACCCCAATCCACTCTGGGCTGTTTTTTGTTGTTAGATACCATCAGGTTGGGTCTGACTCATAGTGACCCAGTGTACAACAGAACAAAACACTCCCTAACACTGTGCCATATATGTGATCTTTTTTATGCTTAAGCCCATTGTTGCATGTGCTGTGTCAATCCGTCTAGTTGAGGGTCTTCCTTTTTTTTTCATTGACCTGCCACTCTCCCAAACATGAAATCTTTCTCCAGGGATTTGTCCCTCCTGACATGTCCAAAATATATAAGACTCAGTCTAACCAACCTTGCTTCCAAGAAACACTCTGGTTGCACTTCTAGGGTGGATATCTTGGTTCTTCTGGCAGTCCATGGTATATTCAGTAGTCGTCTCTGGCACTGTAATTCAAAAGCATCAATTCTGGCAGGCGGCTCTAAAGCACTTGCAACTAGCGTGGTGCAATGTGCTCAGTGTCCAGGGCCAGAAGGAGCAGGAGGTCTTACGGCATGGCTCATCCTGCCAAGCAAGCCCTGGTGTCACCAGCTTGGCCAGAGGTGGTTGCTGCTGTGATCGGCCCCAAGACACTGTGGGCTATGCACCCAAAGCTGAACCTCGACCTGCCCTGAGCCCCAGGAGGATACAAGGAAGGTGGCAGATCCCATCTGGTGGCTGCCTTGTGCAGGGGGTAGAAGATATGGAGGGCCCAGGAGCCTAGCAGAAAACTAAGCACCATCGTAGGGAGGCAGGAGCCTGGATTGCCAGTTTGCTAAAGCTCCGTAATATGGATTCATGTTCCATTATCCCTTCAGACTTGGCTTGCAGACAGAAAATCAAAGAGAAGAGAAAGTGTGCTGCATGGTACTGTTTCAGCCCCACATCCAGCTGTGCTTCAAATCCGTGGAGCTCTGTGGTGTGGGAGCCAGGGTGCTCTCCTGCTCCTAAATTGAGCTAAGCCGGCATCTCTTGTTCTTAGGTCTGAAAAAGCCTCATTGGCCACAAGCTATCCTTGCCTCATGCTGGGATTTAGCTCAGTTGGTAGAGCGCTGTGCTGCAGTCTGTGAGGTCCCAGAGTTCAATTCCCAGCACCACAAAAATGGGAGAAGGGCCTGGCAATCCACTCCCATGGCAATCCTGAAACAGCCATTGAAAACTCTATGAGAGTCGCTGTGAGTCGGATACTGACTCAACGGCACCTAAAAACAACAACAATCCTTGCCGCAGCCTGCAGCCCTACCACTGTGGTGATGGATACCATCAGATCTTGGAAGCTAAGCAGGATCAGGCCTGGTTAGTACTTGGATGGGAGACCACCTGGGAATACCTGGTGCTTGGAAAGCAGACGCAGAAACCCACTCCCCCCAAACAATCAGCCATTGAAAACCCCACGAATAGCAGAGAAGTACTGACAGTGCTATTTCACCTGTTGTACATAGGGTTGCTATGAGTTGGACACTGACTCAGTGGCACCTAACTGCAACAGCAGCACCCTTGGTTTATTGGGGAAGAAAAGACATCCTTGTATGATTGTTCTCTTTGAGGACTACCCCAGAAGTGTGAGAAGGAGATAAAAGCATTTAAAAGCAAGATACATGTAAGCTGGTATCTATCATCTGTCTATCTATATCTATCTATCTATCTATCTATCTATCTATCTATCTATCTATCTGTGTGTGTGTGTATGTGTATGTGTGTGTGTTTTTCATATACATATTTACACACACACACACATACACATACTTGTGCCAGACTGACCTTTAAAGGTTGCAGCTCTGTTTATCTGGGAGATCCGCGTCTGCAGATTCAATCAGCCACAGATGGAAAATACTGGAAAATGAAATTGTGTCTGTCCTGAGCATGTACAGACTTGTGTTTCTTGTAAAATCGTTTCATAGACAATACGTCAAAATGGCTCTTTGCATAGTGTTTGCCTCGTATTAGGTATTATAAGTCATCTAGATAGTATTTAAAGTGTATGGGAGGAGAGACATAGGTTATAGGCAGAGCTGTGTGATTTTTTACGACGGAGGCCATGGATTTTGATATCCTTGGGGTTCTGAAGGCAATCCCCTGCAGATACTGAGGGAGGATTACGTGTACGTAATGATTCTATATAAAACACAGCTTGCATGTGACTGTGGAGCTTTCGCCCTTTAAATCCTAGCTGTGTGCTGCAGAAGCCTCATATGTGGGTTTTTGCCCTGCCACTGGTCTGGTTTTAATGATTTCCCCAATCTTGACATCATTTGTTGCAATCGAACCCCCAGCGCAGTAATATTAGAAGAGGGGCCTTTAGGAAATGATTAGGTCACGAGGGTGGAGCCTGCAGGCATGGGATTATTGTCTCTTCAAAGAGTCCCAAGGGAACTCATTTGTCCCTTCTGCCGTATGAGGACACATCCAAAAGGTGAGGCGCAGACCATCACCAGGCACCAAGTCTGCCTGACCATGAACTTCCTCATCTCTGGAACTGTTGTGATGCATTTCTGCTGTTTATTTATAAATCTACCCAGGGTAAAGTACACTGTTATAGCCGCCCTAGCAGACAAGGACAGTCACGTCACCAGCAAGTAACACAAAGTCTCTGAGATAGCTTTTTTTTTCCATCTGGAAAATAAGCATATAAAAATTCCTTTTTCCAGATATGTGGTCACATGCAGAGGTCATTTATAAAGTATGCAAACAATAAAAGTCATTTTGTGTATTGGTGCCTGTGGCTGCTGGAGCAAAGTCGCACAGACTGGTGGCTTAAAACAACAGCCATGAATTCTCTCACAGTTGTGGAGGCCAGAAGTCGGAGAGAGTTGGCAGGGACATGCTCCCTTGGGGACGTGGGGGGTGTCCTCCCCTCTGTCAGCCCCGGGGGGCCCCAGGCCTTCTCTGAGTAGAGGCGACGTCCCTCCAGGCTGTCTCCAGCCTCCCTTGGCCTTTTCTGCTCTCTGCGTCTCTGTCTCTTCATATAGCCATCGTTTTATAAGGACGCGGTCTCATTGGTTTAGGTACCCATCCTATTTCAGTATGACCTTGTCTTAATCCTAACTAGTTATATCTGTTGTTACCCATCCTATTTCAGTATGGCCTCATCTTATCCCAACTAGTTATATCTGTTGTTACTTTCTGAGGAATTGGAGTTTAGGGGTTCAACACGTTGTGTGGGCGCACACAGTTCAAGTTCTCCGCTATTGTAAAAGTGAAGTCGTGTTGATAAAAAGTGCATGCTGCCTAACATCTCCAGCCTCAGTTCATTCATCTGTATAATGGACAGAACGATACTTGCTCTCCCACATGAATTAAATTGTGGATGGAGTGTCATCGGGAAGACTTGGCAACTATGAGGGCTTCTATGATTATGCACGTGAGTCTCCTGTGTGGCTTCCTGACTGCAGGGTTGGCTTTCTCAGGGCTGCTGGGACTTCCTCTCTGGGTGGGAAAGGCAGGGATTAGGCAGCACAGGACACACTAGGGCCTGCTCCTTGCAGTATGTCCTGGCTGCCCAGTTTTCTTAACTGGTCCTGCTGGGCTGTGACATAGGGTGAATTCTTTGTAGAGCACACTTGAGGCACAGTAGGGAGGGGAAGCACAGAGGCCAGGCTTTAGCTAGGGGCTGAAAGAGCCAGGATCCAGGACATAATGCAACTCCAGCCAGGTGCCTGGCCCTATTCTCCTCTTGGTCTTCCCGCAGGAGCCTCTTGACCAGCAGGTCTTGCTTCTGGCCAAGTTAGCAGCACGGCAGGGTTGTGGCTCAGGAGCCCTGCCTGCTTGCCATTGGTCGAAGGGTTCTTTCCAGGTTCCCCGGAAATGGGCCTCTTGCCCCCAGAGCCCTCTGGCTGCACGCCTTTCCAAATGTCCTCCCAGCATGCCTTGTCATGCTGCCTGACCTCCAGTGTCAACTCTCCCTTGAGTAAAAGCATCAAAATGCCACATTGACAGCAAGCCAGAGGTAGACATCTCAGCCACTGAGCCCAGCACTCGCTCACTTCAGCTGCCGAATCAGGCCATGCTCCTGTGGGGCACCAGTCTTTGTCCACCTTTTTCCATGGCTTGACGATCAAGGTAACTCCAGGGGAAGAGCTCTCTGGTGGCACACAGAACAGGGTGGGGAGACCTTGCCTCAGACCCCGGCTATCTCCACTACAGAATCAGCTTGGTCCTTTCCTTCTTCAGTTTCCTGTTTCCCAACTTTAGCGGAGCACAGTGAGCGCTGCAAAGGAGTCAATGAGATAAAGAATAAGCGCTGCAAAGTACTTGTAGAGCATCGGGCACATGCATACCCATGCACACAAAAGCACACACAGACACCGGTCCAATATGCGATGGGGCTACATTTGAAAAGCAAACCATTGATTATTTTTCGCAAGAAGAATGTTGTTCTGAATTCTTCCTCCATCTCTAATTCCCTTTTATTAGCTCAGTTGGTAGAGTGCTACTCACCATTTTCTTTCTTTCTTTTCTTTTCTTTTCTTTTTTTTTTTTTTTTTTTTTTTTTTTTTTTTTTTTTTTTTTTTTTTTTTTTTGCAGTACTTGGGGTTGAACCCACGGCCTTGTGCTTACATGCTCTACAAGTGCTGGACCACTGAGCTGCACCCCCAGCCCATTTTTTTTTACTTTTTGAGACAAGGTCTCGCTAAATAATGCAGACTGTTTCTGGTCTCGAACTTGCAATCCTCCTGCCTCTGCCTTTGGAGTTGTTGGGATTACAGGCATGCGCCATTGTGCCTGGCTGCTCTGCATTTTCTGAGGCCCTGGGTTTGATCCCCAGCACTGCAAAAAACGGGAGAAGGACATGGCAATCCACTCCCCAAGCAATCCTGAAACAATCAGCCACTGAAAACCTTATGAGGGTTGCTATGAGTCGGATACAACTCGAGGGCACCTAACAACAACATCATCCCATTACTTTGCGATTAGCTGCTCCTGTTCCATTCCACAAATTCCCTGTCTGGTATGACTACATTTTGGTTGGTTGAGTATGTGGAAAATTTTCCTGTGGCCAGAGCTGCTTAGAGATGGAGTCAGCTGCCTCACAAGGTGTCCATTATTATAAGAGGTGTGTAAGCCAGAGCCAGGACAACCACTTGGCAGAAATGTCCATCCTTAATTATTTATTTAACAAACATTTGCTGTCCACTCACTAATACCAGGCATTGTATTAAACACTGCAGAAACAAAAATAAATAAACTCAACGGTAGGTCGAAAACTCTTGCTGCATTTTCAGGTTGGGGCTATAGCGGCTGCCCAGTGCACAGTGACTGTTTCTGGATGGCGAGCCCATTTTATCCTTCTCTCCATTTTACTCTGTTGACAGCTTTGTGGACGCATCCGTCCTTCTCTAAAGGCTTATCTGAATTGCTTTGGTTTGAATCCAATCCCTCTCATACATGTTCTCCGAGCACCTGGTTTTCTCTCTTCCTGCCCTTGATACACTGTGGATCCTTGAAGTTCAGTGGGATAATATTTTATTAGTCTTAGTACCGCAGCAGCTAGCATAGAGCTTGGCACAGGGAAGATACACAAACAGCATTTGTTGGTTAAATAGGAAATGAGGTTATGCCTTCCCAAGGAGTGACCAGACTAAGGAGGCCATTGTCTTTTATCTTTATAGAATTCTATTTTTTTCCCTTCAAATAATTTTTGAAATGATAAAATCAATATATGTTCCTTGCAGGTTTGAAAAATCCAAATGAAAGAGAAGGTGAAGAATATAAACTATAATTATAATCTCACTATCCCAGTACCCTGATAGCACCTCCCTTTGTCTACACATTTAAGAAACTACCTGCATTAATGTATTGCCATGTGCTGTAATCAAGATACTCCTTAAATTCCATAGGTTCCCATGATGAGTCTGTGATTCTCCTTTATGTTGAGTTCAAGCGAGTGCTTCTGATTGGAGGATGTCTCTTCTCCCCGGAGTGGTTCTGAGACCCAGGCCTCTGACCTCTTGTGGCTCAGCCATCTTTAGTTTACGCTTCCAAGATGGTGGGCTTAGGAAAGGATCCTTAGGGAGAGATCTTTAAGGGAACATTTTACAGGTGGACCTGGAAGTAACCACAAAACCTTCTTTCATAATCCACTGTCTAGAACTTAGTGGAAAGTAAGTAGTATGTTAAGCCATAAGTTAATAATAAGGTCACAACTAACTCTAAGAAAGGCCAAGTAATGTAGCAAGAAGAAAAATGGTATGGTTTAATGAACTTTTGGCAGATTGACATAACTCTCTATGTCCATTATTTATAGCTTGTATTTTTATTAAAATTGTCATAAGACTTTCTTCATGTTATTACATAATCCTGCTAAGTTGCAGGTAGATATCATGTTCCTAATGTTACAGAGAGGTATATCAACTTGCCCAAGGCATCTCAGCCCATGCCTGGCAAAGCAGGTCCTTATCCCTTCATTTCATGACTTCGTTATAGTGCTTTTTAACTACCTGCATTCACAGCTGCAAAAGGAAGCATAAGAGAATCTCTGCCATGATGGAAACCTTGAAGATAATCTAGACAGGATCTTACACTGATTGAGTAAGACAGATCCCAGCTCAGATATTTCAGAAGGAAAACAGAAAACCCTGAAAACTCAACAAAAGTGCCATATGAATGCAGGTTGGTAGGTTGTGAGTGTTTTAGAGAGCTCATCACTTAAAGTAAGTGGTTGGTTTGGCACACGGCCACCGTTCTTTGAGCTAGCTTTGACCCTTGACAACTTAGTTGACTGGCCAGTGTGCAAGGTCACGCAACCCAAGCCTGAGACTTACAAGAGAGGAGAACTGGCCTCCTGTGTTTGTGAATACTAGCACTGGCTCTTGGAACCAAGAGAATGTTTTTTAGGCAATTTTTCTTTCTCACAATATCCCACCGAGGGTCATGGGTTCCCGAAGTGGGAAAATAAGTAGGGAAATGCAGTATTCAGCTAATACTTATTTGCTGGATTCTAAGTGTGCATCAGGCTTGTAGGAGCCAAGATGTTTATCAGCGTGCAGAGCAAAATTTCGAGCTTCCTGTGTAACGACCTCTTGATGTGATATATGTATATTGAGTGCCCTGCTGTGACTAAGAGCTATCTAAAAAAGAAAAAAAATATAACCACCTCCTGAAGCATGTATAAATTGCTTTTTTAGACCCTATAAAATTTTAGCTAGCACCAAACATAGAACTTCATTCATCATCCTGCAAGTGTGGACTGCCAAGGGAAGCCAACTCTTCCTGAGCCAAAAGTGGCAGCACTCCAAGATTGGCAGAAATCAAATGAATCATTTCCTGCTTTTAGTTTTAGATAAATAATCAGAACAGATTGTCTAGACTATGATCCAAAAGATGTTTTCCATAGCTCTGAGAACCCCCCAGTCCCTAAAAGCTTCACGTGGAGACACCCTTTTCTAATGATTTGATTCTAAAGAACTGAGGAGATGGGAGAGAAATCCAAGCTAAAATTTCAACACAAAGAAAATGTATCTGTTTAATTAACTAATCAATTTACTAGTACTTCGTAATGAACAACTTAATGGGTCTCGTTATGACATTTTCATACATGTATTTCACTGTACATTGCTCCTGTTAACTTCCCCCTTACCCTCTCATGAACCTCTTTTCCAACCCCCTCCCTCTACAAAGAAAATTTATAAAGCTCAATGCGGTGAGTATATTAAGCATGTCCTTTCATTTTCCATATATTGATGGATTGGCATTGCTAGCCCTGAAGGGACTATCTGTCCCAGGTTAGCTAATTCCTAAGGAGAATGAACTTGCTCAGGAGCTGCTTTTCATTCTCAAACCAACCACTCCAGGGCCTATCTCCCCAACCACATCCTCTGATGCCCTGGACTGCTAGCTACCTGCCCTAATCACCCCAGGGCTGGGTACCAGACAGCTAGATCCTACAGAATTTATTTAAACCAGCCTATCCTAAACCTGCTTAGCCTGCCTCAGCCACTCCTTCCTGTGGAAACCATGGTAAAAGCTCTTGCCCACGTTTTCCTCAATCCTTCTCCTTCCTGGTCTCCTCTGGTACTTCCCCATGTGGCCCCTGGTGCCTTGGAAGACCCCTTTCTCTTGGGAACTGTAAATATGACAAACTTCCTTTCCAATGGCAGTTTCCTCCTTATCTGTTGGCATTATTATTTCTGAGTAATAATAAAACCTACACTTTGAAATGCCTGCAGCCACAGCCCTGTGGCATCTGATCCTGTCAGATCTTGGAAGCTAAGCAGGGTCGGGCCTGGTTAGTACTTGGATGGGAGACCACCTGGGAACACCAGGTGCTGTAGGCTTGGGAGAAGGACCTGACAATGCTCTCCTTAAAATCAATCTGCCATTGAAAACCCTATGAACAACAGAAAAACACTGACAATAGTGTTTCCCCTGTTGTATGTAGGGTCACTATGAGTCAGATACCGACTTGACAGCACCTAACAACAACAACAACAATACACTTTTAAACAGTGAGGAGAAAGATCATGAAGATAAAAATTAGAGACGTAAGTTCTACCCCTGATTATGTCACTACCTTCTTGGAATTTCTTCTAATTTCTCTAGGCCTCCCTTTTCTTGTGTTTCAGATGAGTCCTTTGGGATCCCCTGGATGAATCATAAATTTCTTCACATGCTCAAATTCTATCAGTTTATTTCTTTAGCCTATGAAAACTATTATAAACCCTTCCAAATGACGCAAGTCCTTCATCAGCCATTTACCTGGTGGCTGCTGTCTGACAGATACTGAGATAGGCATCAGAGATCTAAAGATGGATAAGAAAAGTGTCCTGATTTCAGATGCATGAAACTACCTTTGTACCACTGGGATCACCCATGTAGATCCAAGAAACATCCCTGAGAAGACTTCTCCAGAGAAGACTTTCTATGCTCCAAGAACATTGAGAAACACTCATTTGAAGAGTAGCCATTAGATGAGAAAATACAGAATGAACATTAAACAGATGAGGTACAATTAGGGACTGCTTCCTATACTTGTTTTCCCATTGTGTGTGTGCATTCAATCATAAATTGGATATTTAAGGAAGAGAAAGAGAGGTCAGCTGAGCCTATAGGTTGCACATTGTATAGGCTCTTCTTATCCTTAATTATTGATTCTTTGTAATTGTACTTATTGCTTAAGTATTCCAGGGGCCTGCTTGAGGAAATGCCTTTCATATCATAGTATTTTCTGTTTCAGGGCATTTACAAATGTGTCACATCCTTTCTTAACACTGAAATGGAGCTGAGCGTGGTAGTGCACTCCTATAATCCCAGCCCTGCAGAGGCTGAGGCGGAAGGATCTACCCAAGTGCAAGGCCAGCCTGGTCTACACAGTGAGTAGGAGGCCAGCCTGGGCTACACAGAGAGACCTAGTCTCTAAAAAACAAGATATCAAACAAAATCAAACAAACAAACAAAAACAAAACCAACAAGCCAAGCACTATAGTGGAATAAATGTGAGATATTTTTGGTTCTTTTCGTGTATGTGAGAAGAGAAAAAAAAATTCCATTCTGAATTCCATTTTTCAGTCCTCATCCATTAGCTTCATCTCCTCCTGGTTTTGTATTTTCCTTCTGGTCTGTGGCCTCCTCACTAGCATTAGCCACAGTTAACACTTTCTACTGCTGCCCTACTGGGATTTTCTCTCCCCCCTCTTTAAGTATACTTTCCTAAGTTTGCAGCACGGATAATATTTTCAAAAAATATTAAAACAAGCTATTTTTCCTTCCCCATAAACTATGTTGCCTAGCAGTTCCCCTCCACTCAATAAATCAATGCCATTCATTGGGGAGATTGTGGCTCCCAGGTAGAACAAAGAATTCATTGCTCAATTTTGAGTTGCATGCTAGATTTTAATTTTAAGTACACAGAGAGATAACAGTCTTGACAGTCTACTTTTCATGAAGAGAGATTTGTTTTCTTTACTTTAAATTCCCCAAATCTCCTTTTACATATAAAAAACAAGACTAGGTATCTGAGCTATATTTGCTCTTAGCCATAGTGTAGAGGAGACGTGGAAGTTTCTTTCAAACGGGATGCAAAACCCATGCTGATACAGGGAGGCAGCCAGGAGGCTAGGATAAACATAGTGCCTCAGGCTTTCGAAAGCAACAGAGCATCTTAGGTCCCTGCGTCTCCACTCAAGTTGCGGAATATCCTGGACACATCGCTGATAGGCAGAGGGAGATGCTTCCCCCATCTTGGATGCTCTCTCTGTGTATCTCGGACACTCAGCTATTCTGGAAAGAGAATTGTTGTTGTTGTTGTTGTTAGGTGCCGTTGAGTTGGTATCTAACTCATAGCGACCCTCATAGGGTTTTCAATGGCTGAGTGTTTTGGGATTTCCTTGAGAGTGGATTGCCAGGTCCTTCTCCCATTTTTGCAGTGCTGGGAATTGAACTCGGGACCTCAGAGACTGCAGCACAATGCTCTACCAACTGAGCTAAATCCCAGCCCATGGAAAGAGAATAGTCTAAGGATATTCTAAGGAATATTCTCTTTCCAGAATAGCTGAGTGTCCGAGATGCACAGAAGGAGCAGTCAAGTGAAAGTGGTTTCTGGCTCAGGCCAAAGAAGGGCTGCCCATTGGTGCCTCCAATTCTCCTTAAGGATCGCAGATTACATGGAAGGAACCTGCAAGTTCCAAGATGGCCCACTGTGGGACAAGGAAGACAGTAAGAAATGGGAGACGTGAGGGGTTTGGGAAGTAGGGCACATGGGGTCTCTGCAGAGGAGGCTGCAGAACAGAAAGGCCCAAAGAATCCAATCAGATGAAAAATGCAGAGATGTTGGAGCATCCACAAGACCAATGAGAGCAGAGCTTCCAGGAACAATCAATGAGGGGGACAGCAAGCACTTCCTCTGCAGATGCTCTGAGGGCAGAGACCAGGGATCAGAATTTAAAATGGCCCAGAGCCAGGAGGCATGGACTACCCTTAAACCAGAGCTTAGCAGGAGCTAGGAAAGAAGGGTAACACATGACCTGGATACCCTGCTCCCTCTTCCACATTGTTACTAGGTTTGCTCATTGAACAGCCATGTTTACTAGGTTTTGCTCATTGAACAGCAAGGTTAGTGTCAAGGTCTTGGAGAAATCTAGGTGCAGTGGCACATGCCTGTAATCCCAGTCCTTGGGGGCTGAGGCAGGAGGATCATGAGTTCAAGGCCAGCCTGGGTTACACAGTGAGTTCCAGGCCAGCCTGGGCTATACAAGGAAACTCTGTCTCAAAAGAAAAAATAGTCTTAAAGAAGATCTTGCCAATGATCTTCTCATTAGTGCAGTAATGTTCAAACCTAGTAGTGCTGTTCAAATATAGGGAGAGATGGGGAAAGAAAGGCTTTGGGCTGGGTGTGGTGGCGCATGCCTGTAATCCCAGCAACTCAGGAGGCAGAGGCAGGAGGATTGAAAGTTCAAGACCAGAGGCAGTCTGTGTAATTTAGTGAGATGTTGTCTCAAAAATTAAGAAATGGGCTGAGGGTGCAGCTAGGTGGTATAGCACTTGCAAAGCACGCAAGCTGGAGGCCGTGGGTTCCATCCTCAGTACTGCAGGTGGGGGCTGGGAGAAGAAGGGCCCTGGATAGAAGTACAAAAAACTGAGTATTTCCCTCGAAACACCAAGTTTACCCATGTTATACACATCTTACCTTCATCAATTGGCCATCCTTTGTAACACAAATACTTTTTTCCAAAAAAATTTGTGTTTTATGAAAGATATGTTGCTGTTGTTGTTAGGTGCTGTCGAGTAGGTGTCCGACTCATAGTGACCCTACATACAACAGGCGAAACACTATTGTCAGTGCTTCTCTGCTGTTCATAGGGCTTTCAATGGTGGATTGATTCTTGGGAGTGGGCTGCTGGATCCTTCTCCCAAGCCTACAGCATGTGGTGTTCCCAGGCGGTCTCCCATCCAAGTACTAACCAGGCCTAACCCTGCTTAGCTTCCGAGATCTGATGGGATCGGATGCCACAGGGCTGCGGCTGCAGGCATGAAAGATATAGGGACTTTAAAATACACATGAAGATACATACTGATACATACAATTGCAGTGAGAACTTGTGGTCTAATAGGATCATCCTACAGATGTGCAAACTGCAGGTGTCACTTCTCCTAGGTCACAGAGCTAGTTCACTGGGAGGATGAGAACAGACTCAGATACTAAGGAAGTCAAGAGGTTGGCATCTTTCCATGACAGCCTCCCCATCAGAAATATTATACATGTTCATTTTGTTTTTGGCAAGTCTGTCTCATTGTCATACAATTTAGGGAATTCTTACAGTGCTTTATAGTATATTCCCCTAGTTGTTATCTCTAGGGGACTCTAGACATTACTAAAGTAAAGACATTTTATTATTGCCATGATAGTCAAAGTGTGGTCCTTAGACCAGCAGAATCAGAATCAACTGGGAACATGCGAGAGATTCAAATTCTCGGAACCTAGCCCAGAACCACTAAAGCAGAAGCCTTGGGGTACATCCCAGAAATCTGTTTTAACAAGCCCCCCAAGAGATTCTGATGCACCATGAAAATCCACTGTGTTGTCATATTATAGCCGGCAACATGCCCATGTTATTTATTTCTTCTTACTGAGACTAATACATTTGTAGGCATATTTTGAGAACAAAGGCATGCCTACCTGTTAAAATTCAGTAGACAAAAGATCATTTCTGTCTCCATACCTTTCCTAGAACCTCCTCTGGAAGCCATAAAAGAAAGTAAAATGGAGAAATAATAGAATCTAAAGTAAAAAGACTTTTCTATGCTAAGTGTTGGGAAATGTGGATTGAGTCAAGGAAGGTCCTGAAACATAGGCACTCTCATATTTAGAAGGAATCACAGGTTTCCCTTGAGGTTAGTGTCAAGGTCTTGGAGAAATCTAGGTGCAGTGGCACATGCCTATAATCCCAGTCCTTGGGGACTGAGGCAGGAGGATCATGAGTTCAATGCCAGCTTGGGTTATGTAGTGAATTCCAGGCCAGTCTGGGCTACACAAGGAGACTCTGTCTCAAAAGAAAACAAAGAAGTCTTGGAGAAGATCTTGCCAATGATCTTCTCATTAGTGCAATAAACCATAGGGCAGTTGGTATAGAAGGTCCCTGTTTGACACCAATACAACAGCTGGGAATGAAACAGACAAAAGTCAAGGAACTCACAATATAGTGGAAGGAAAGGAATAGAAAATACAATTGGAAAGATACTATAAAATATTAGAAATGAGAAATGTGATGGAAGAAAATAAAATAAGGAATGGAGATGGGGAGTAATGGTATTAAGAAGGAAGAGCTTCTACCATGACATGAAGGAGGCCAGTGACGTATTGCTAAGGAGGTATTATAAAAGGCTGGAAGAGGATAAAGGAATGAGCCATGCTCACATCTGGGCAATGAGCAAATCAGCAAGAACTGAGAGCAGATGCAAATGGCCCAAGGCAGGAGTGCACCTGGCACAGTGGAGATGCTAAAAGAAGGCTGGTGTGTCCAAGTGGTATAAGGAGGATAGAGTTAGAAGAAGTCACATAAATGACAGAAGCAATGTGCTGTAGGCCTTGAAACTTAGTGTAAGGACTTTGGTAAGTTTGAGTAACAGGGGTCTCCAGAGTGTTCTGAGGAAAGGGGGCCATGCTATGATCATTGAATTGAGAAGAGACCATAGAGATGGTTTTAGAGGCCACTGCAACTATCCGGGTGAGAGAAAATGGCGTCAGAGCCAGAGGCAACATGAAGGGGTTGGATTCAGGCTCACCTCACGGGATGACTATTGAGTTGGCAGCTTTCAGCATGAAAGGTCTTATAAAAGAACACTGTTTTTTGCATGACTTTTGTTTGGTATGATAATTTTTTCACTTAACACAAACTACGCTGCATGATGTAATATTGCAACATCACATTTTCAAGCAAAGATGTACTCCACAATTTACTTGACTCAATGACATCTACCCAGAGAATATCATATAAAAGTTAGAATTACATTTCCTATATGGAGGAAGCAAGAATGTTTTGTGGGTGGGACAAAGAGGTTAGAATTTTCTAGACCTGTTTATCTCCTCTATGTGTGCTCTATTTGAAACTGTTTCCAAGAAACTTTAATTTTATTCCTTATATTTCTCTGAAGATGTTCCTCTATTCTTTAAGTTATTTTTTCAAGGAGAGTTTGAGTAGAAGACCACTAAATGTTCAAAATTATTGGAGAAAATAATGTCAAAAGAAGAATGAACTAAGCCAAGACACACTTCCCTCACAAGAATTGTCTTTCTCCTTTGTGAATTCAGTAAGTTCTGCATGCTTATCACTTCATCTACAACTATAATTATCCACTTTAAGATGATGCTTATATAAGCATTTTCATTGTATTATAGGAACATTTTTCACTGGTGTATATTTTGATTTGCAAAAATCATTTAGGTATATTGGGTTGAGGGGGCATGTGCCACAACATTCTCATTAAAATTAATAGACTCTAGAAAAAATTAGTACCGCTACATCCAGGATGCTCTAGTGAAATGCCACAGACCTAGTATCTTATGAACAAAGGAATTTTGTTTCTCACAGTTCTAAAGGCTGAGAAGTCCAGGATCAAGGCCCTAGTGATTTGATGTCTACTGAGAGCTCACTTTCTGGTTCATGGATGGCATCTTTCTGTTGTGTCTTCGTGTTGTGGGAGAGGAGGGGAAAATGTCTATGATCTGTTTTATAAGGGCATTAATTGCTTTCCAGAGGGCCCCTTCTTTATGACCTAATCACCCTTGAAGAGCCCTCTCTCTTAATATCATCACTATAGAGGTAAGGATCAACATATAAGTGTAGGGGCATCTAGATACTCAGACCATAGCTGTTTTCAAGTACAAACTAAAATCCTTTAAAAAAGCATAGGGGCATTTTGGACATGGAGACTGCAGAATTGGAATAGTTAGGTGAAGCAAAGAGAGGTGTCAAAGATGAGTCCAAGGCTTGAAAAGTGGAAGGACAGAGTTGGCATTGAGATTAAGAAGACTGTAAAAGGGAGAGCGGGAGGATGGAGGGGTAACACCAGGGCTTCAGTTATGGAAATGTGAGTGGAGAGAGAGAAAGGAAGGAAGGAAGAGGCTGACAGCCAGCTGGATGTTCATCTAGAAATAAGGAAAGTAGTTTAGGCTAAAAATATAAAATTGCTGTCACCCAGTATAGAGTAGAGCTATGAGTCTGGGTGGAAGTGAAAAGACGAAAGAGAGTTTGAATGAGTTCTGGTGCTCTCCAAAATGAAGAAGTTGGGGAGACGAGGAGGAGCCCGCAAGGAGATCAATGAGTAGCTTTTGGTGAGGGAGCCGGAGGCCAGGTGTGTGGAGAGCTCTGGAAGCCAGACAGAAAGGGAGGATCCAGAAGATGGAAAGGTCCACGGCTGCTGGTGGGTCAGGCAAGGTGAGGATTGAGATTCAAATAGCAGATCTAACAATCAGGTTGCTGTTGTTAGGTGCTGTCGAGTAAGTGTCCGGCTCAAAGTGACCCTAAGTACACAGAGGAAACTCTACTGTCAGTGCTTCTCTGCTATCCATAGGGTTTTTAATGGCAGAATGTTTTTTGGGAGTGGGTTGCCGGGTCTGTCTTCCAAGCCTACAGCACCTGGTGTTCCCAGGGGGTCTCCCATCCAGGTACTAACCAGGCCTGACCCTGCTTGGTTTCCGAGATCTGATGGGATCAGAAGCCACAGGGCTGCAGCTGCAGGCAACAATCAGGAGAACTCTCTTAGTCTATTTTCTGTTGCAATAATAAAATACCTGAGATTGTTGTTGTTAGGTGCCATCGAGTCAGTATCCGACTCATAGCGACCCTCTGTACAACAGGGGAAACACTATTGTCAGTGCTTCTCTGCTGTTCATAGGGTTTTCAATGGCAGATTGATTTTTGGGAGGGGGTTGCCAGGTCCTTCTCCCAAGCCTACAGCTTCTGGCATTCCCAGGCGGTCTCCCATCCAGGTACTAACCAGGCCCTACCCTGCTTAGCTTCCGAGATCTGATGGGATCGGATGCCACAGGGCTACAGCTGCAGGCACCTGAGACTGGGTAATTTATAAACAACAGAGGCTTCTTTAGCTTATAGGTCTAGAGGCTGAGAAGTCTAAGAACGTAGTACCATCCCTGCGTGGCACCTGCTAGGGGCCTCCTTGATGCATCATAACTGGGCAAAGGGCATCACATGGTGAGACAAAGAAGATGTGCAAGGTTGGGGCTCTGTTAGAATGCTGGGAATCCCATCAAAGGAGCCCATCCTCACGACATCATGTAATCCTCACTACCCCCCAAAGGCCTCGCCTCTGCCTATGGTTTGGGGGTTAACATTCCAATGTATGGATTTTTAAGGAATACATTTAAAACACAGGGAGAACTGTTGTCACTTTGACATGAGAGTTTCAGGGGAGTAGGTTTGAAAGTGGACTGAAGTGGAGACAAGGGAGACAGATTCCAAGGCTATAAGGGGCATGATGATGATGTGTGTGCGTGTGTGTATATATATAGTATATATTGTATATAATATATATACAATCAATATATTTATTATATATGATTATATATATATACTATATACAAACACACACACACACACACACACACACACACACACACACACACACACAGAATACTAGAAAAAGGAAGTCCATAGAGACAGATCATTTGTGGCCAGGGCCTGGGTATGGTTACAAAGAAGCATGAGAGGCTTTATAGGGATGATCATTATCTTGATGGGAAGAATGGTTATGTGATTGTGTCAAAACTCAATGAAAAGTATAACAAAATGAATGAGTTTTACTGTACAAAAACTATTAATAAGAGGTATCGAGAGTGATCAAATAAACCAAAACCAAAACAAAACAAAAAAATAAAGTTGAGATAATGGAGAAGAGGGCTCAGAGCCTCTTTTAAGGAGATTTGCTTTTCAAGTGAGCAGAAACATGGTGCCAGAGCTTGAAATGGAAGTGAACTCAGTTGTTAACAATATTATATGAAGGAAGGCAGAGGAAATGAAGGGTGATGGGAGAAACCTGATAAAGAGGAAAGACTGATGGCATGGGAAGAAGGGTGGGGATTGGGGAGGTGAAGTCCTCAGGTTGGGGAAAGGGCTGAGGTCCAGGCCCAGGAGCAGAGGCTGCCTTAGACAGGAGTGTGGACAGGGCATGATTTTAAAGCTTAACTGTTCTCTCCAGTTCCAACTGTCATAGTCCCTTGCTGTGTACTAAGCTGTGTCCCCAAATCTATATGTGGATGTCCCAATCCCCAATGGAATTATATATGCAGATGGGGCTTTGGAGGTAATAAGATTAGATGAGGCCATGGGGATAGGCTCTCCTGATGGGTTTAGAGCCCTCTATGGAGAGACAACAGATACATCTGCTCCTTTGTGCTGAGAAAAGGCCATCTAAGGACCTAGTGGGACTGGGATTTAGCTCAGTTGGTAGAGCGCTGCTGTACAGTCTCTGAGGTCCCAAGTTTGATTCCCAGCATCGCAAAACTGGGAAAAGGATGTGGTAGTCCACTCCTGAGGCAATCCTGAAACAATCAGCCATTGGAAACCCTATGAGGGTCGCTATGAGTCAGACACAACTTGACGGCACCGAACAACAACACCGAACAAAGACCTAGTGAGAAGCCAGCAAGTAAGACAGTTTTTATCAGAAACCAAAAATTCTGGTAACTTGACCTTGGATTTCCCAGTCTCCAGAACTGTTGAGAAAATAAATGTCTGTTGTTTAGGCCACCCAAGGTATGCTATTTTGTTATGGCAGCCTGAGCTGGGTAAGACATCCCTCTTCTACTCACCAACATTTCTGAGCACACACCCGCACCTGATGTGCATTTTCTCACTCCTTTATGAAAATGTTTCTAATTCAGTTACCTGCATTTCCTTCAAGTGTATGTTCCTATGTCACATTTTTCAATTAGATCTTTCCTACTCGAGTGTTGAAAGTCACCGTCTTCTCACTATCAAGCACTCCTGTGCTGTGCCTCTACTTCCCTTTCCTGCTTTATTTTTTCTCCAAGGCTGTACACCTTCTCATATTCTGTATGTCTTACTAATTTAATTTGTATTGTCTATCTCTTCCCATTTGATTGCAAACTTCGTGAGGGCAGGGACTTTTGCCTTTAGCTCATTGCACTATCCATAATGTCTCCAATAAGGCTTGGAACATAACAGGCGCTCAATAAATATTTGTTGAGCTGATGAATGAAGTTGGGCTGTTTTTATTATTTGACATGATGTCTGAATTAGAAATTGACATTCAAACATTCCACACTCATGTCAATGGCTCCGTTGAATGCTGTTTTCTCTTTCTGAGTCCCGAAGTTTCCCTTGCCTTTGCGGCTAGGTCTTCTAGGTAGGATTTCAGATCCAGCCCACCTAATATTTGGGGGCTGTATATTAAGACAGTATAATATGTGGTTCCTGTGCTCTCATTAGAGAGAGTATCCAGGGTTCAGTTAATTCCAATTCCATTTTAATCTGTGGTTCTTCCTTGCAATTCCAAATTTGAGGTTGACTTTGGAACATCATCTTTCTTGAGTTCCCACAATATTTGCTCTAGACTAATGAAAAAAATGAGTGATCATAAATATAATTACTCTGAAGGCCAGAGGGTATTTTTGGTATACTTGGAAGGAAGAGGGGTTTGAAAGGAAAGCAATTGACTGCAAAGGACTTCAGGTATTTTTCTCTGTTGGAGTTTAGGGGGGGCACCAAAAATAAATAGCATTTCTCATCTCCATTTGGGTTCTGAGAAAATGGAGAAATAAAAAAATGACTGTGATTCATATGGACAATATATCTCTTTAATTACTGCTAGGAGTCCAGGGGCTAATTTACTGCGAGGGTCAGATGGTTTGTGCCCAAGACAGGGCAGATGCTGCCACATATTCCATGGCAGTGGGAAGAACTAGCAAGAGCAGGAATCTCCCAAGGGCAGCAGAGGCCATCAGGTGTCTATAGCCAGCCTCCTGCACAGAGGGAAGGTAGGGTAGGCCAGGATTCCAGTCAAGGAGCTCTTGTGAATTTTATTCCCATGGTGGGAACTGTGTTAGTCAGCTTGTCGTTGCTATGGCAAAACACCTGAGGAAATCCATTTAAAGGAGGAAAGATTTATTTTGGCTTATTGTTTTAGAGGTTTTTAGTCCATTTAGTTCCATTATTTCTGGACCCACAGTGAGGCAGAATGACATGGCCAGAGCATTTTGTGGCACAAAACTGCTCACCCCATGGTGACTGGAGGCAAAGAGCGAGAGAGGAAGGGTCAGGATCCCCAAATCTCCTTCAAGGGAATGCCCTCAGTAACCCATTTCCTCCAGCCAGGTCCCAACATCCTAAAGATTCCACTTTCTCTCCATAGTGCCGTCATCTTGGGGCCAAGCCTTCAAGCCTTTGGGGGACACTCCAGATCCCAAGTATAGCAGGAACATTTCCAAACATGTCTGTCCGTGGAATCTTTATCCTGGAGGTATTGTCGACAGGTGACAGAAGGACATCACTTTGAGAAATGTTGGCATGGAAAGCTGGGGTGCCCTCCATCTCTGATAGTCCATATGATAACACAAGCATCGGTTCTCTGTGAACTGCTTCTGATCCCTCTCAGTAGCAAACACATAATGAACCTCTGTAAGGTGACAGTCACTACGCCATGCATTCAACAGGTAAGAATAGGAGAGAGGAAGGTACAAAGACAAGTAGGTGCTTGCTTGAAAATTTATAATCTAAAAGTGAGTAAGATGGGCATATGCATTTCTAAGACCATTGGTGAATGTAGTTAGAGAAGATGTTACAACGTACTGTGAAGGATGACTCCGAACAGTAGGTCAATGGCAGATGACTTGGACAAGGTGAAGAGGAATTCCTTGAATTTGGTTCTTGGTGTGCTATTGATTCTAGAAATGAATGTAACAGAAAAAACAATCTCAGTTGTTTAGCTAGAGAAGTATGTTGAATTTTACTGGCTTCTCACTAGATTTATATAGTTAAGATTTTTTAACAGATTAAAAAATAATTGGTGAAGCTGGTATCTATCTGTAATCCCAATGACTCAGGAGGCGGAGGCAGGAGGATTACATGTTGGAGGCAGCCTGGGTAACTTAGTGAGATGCTATCTCAAAAACTAAAAAAGGGGGCTAGGGGTGCAACTCAGTGGTAGAACACTTGCACAGCATGTGTGAGGTGTTGGGTGAAATGACCTAGGACTGCAAAATAAATATAAATTAACTAACTAACTAACTAATTAAATAGGTAGAAACACCAAGTCACATATCAGCTCAACCTCTTGCAACCCGTGGGCTTGAGTTATATAGACTAAACAAAGGGATCTGAGTTCAAATCTCAGTGTTATGAGTAACTGGCTGTGTGGCCTTGAACAGACCACTTGTCTTCTCCCTAAACTTTGCTTGCTGTGTCAGTCAGCTTTTCATCATTGTGACAAAATACCAGACAGAAACAATTTACAGAAAGCCGAGGTTCATTCCAGCTCACCATCTGAGGGCTCAGACCATGTTCCCTTGGCCCCATTGTCTTGGAGCCTCTGCAAGGCAGGAGGTTACTGCAGGAAGTGTATGGTGGCCAAGCTGCTCACCTCACAGTGACCAGGAAGCAAAGGCAGAGGCAAGAAGGGGCCAGCATTCCAACATCCCCACAGGGCACGCCCCCAGTGACCTCACTTCCTTCTTTGAGGCCCCACCTACTGACAGTTTCACCAGCTCTCAATAGCTCTGTAGGCTGGAGATCAAGCCTGAGCAGACAGGCCTGGGAGAGGCGTTCAAGATCCCACCTCTCACCCCCTTGCCTGTCTGCTAGATGAAGTAATTAAGACAAGAGCTTTCTTACCTTCCAGCATCCTGAAAGACAGGTGGAAGGAGATCTGGGAGATGCTTCTATCGACTGCATTATGATATGCTAGCCCATGTGAATTACAGGATTATATGCCTTTTTAGTTTTCTGACTCTGAGAAGTGGCTGCAACCTTATTACAGGTCTTTGATTCTGCATTTTAATGTACTCTGGTAATACAACAATGACAGGAAATATACAGATGGTACCCACCCCAGCTATGGTTCACTTTTTTTCTCCTAAATATTGGGGTAACATCTATGGCTTTTAAGATGATACTTTTAATATATGATTATTTAGATATCATAGAGAGGTTGCATTAAAATTCTATGGGAAAAATCTTTCTGAGCATAGCCTGCTTTATGCCTAACTGCATAGACTCAATTTTTCTTTAAATGTTGCTGTTAGGTGCCATTGAGTCCAGTCCCACTCATAGCAACCCTATGTACAACAGAATAAAACACTCCCCGACACTGTGCCATGCCTGGCACTATTGCCCATGCTTCCCTGATATTCATAAGGGTTTCAATGGCTGATTGTTTTGGAACTGATTTGGGAGTGAATTGCCATGTCTTTCTCCCATTTTTTGCGGTGCTGGGGATCGAACCCAGGGCCTCAGAGAGGGCAAAGCACTGAGCTAAACCTCTGCTCTCTTCAAATGTATTAAAACTAAAAAATAAACCACTGAAACCTGAAAAAGACTTCTAGGAGGAGAGATATTTTACCCAAAATATCAGGATGAAGAGATTTTTATGGCTGGTTTAAAACCCCCTTAAATTAGGGGGTTGTAATGGAAAGTCTGACAGGCTCAAATAAGGCCGTTCAAATATATATTCTTAACACTTAACACATACTGTACATGAAATGTATTTTTAACATACTATATGTTTATTACAGATTAAATACTTAAAAATGGAAAAACAGCCCAAATGTTTCTTAAATATTTGCTTAATATAGTCAGAACACATTGCGAATTGTAAGCGTGAAGAGGGCATGTTAAGTGTTTAACTAACATCAAATGCAATAAAATGTTTCATTTGAAATGTTAAGCGGGCGATAAAAATGTCATGGGAGACGATGGATTACAGTTCTACCCAAACTTCTCTCTAATTAAGGTGAAACTATGGAAAGACACTTGATTGGCTGACAGTTCTGAACCTGTGAGTTCCATGGTCTGATCTGTGCCTCCTTTATCCCTCTCCCCCAGTTGCCTGAAACATTGATGTTCTTTCAAGATGTCCCCTCCTCTTTGAAGCCCTTCTTGACTGCTTTCAGAAAAATTTAGGTACACTTCTTTTCTACATTTTAGGTAAACCTGGATGACATTATATATCAATATGTTTTATCATATAAAATTGAATTGAGAGCACCAACTCTATCAACCAATTGTGTGACCTTGGCAAATTACTCAACCTCTCTATAACTCATATTCTTCTCTTGTAAAATGGACATGGTCATAGTACCTAGTTCATTGGACCTTTGTGAGGATTAACTAAGTTAAAATGTGTCATGTGCTTAGCACAGGTCCCAGCGCAAAGCATTAACACTTAATATGTACTCTTGACTCTTCAAATTTGCAATGGGTTTTGGATATATTAGGCAAATATTTAATGTATATTTGGGTTTTCTCCCTTATTTGAAAGAACTGTATATTCAGTCAAAGTGTAACATATTAAAATGCTTTTCAAGCATAATATTTGTTAAGTCGTTTTTCTTTTTAACTGTTTTGGGATCATCTGGTTAAAAGTTCAGTTTTTTCTGCATACTGAACTATGGTTTTCATGCTGATATTTTCTGTCTATTATCATGGTTGGCAGGCTGGGGCCTGGCTCAGTTGGTGGAGTGCTGTTCTGCATTCTCTAAGGCTCTGGATTCAATGTCCAGCATGGCAAAAATGGGTAAAAGATGTGGCAATCTGCTCCCAAAGATCCCCAGAAAACAGCCATTGAAAACTGAATGAATAGCAGAGAAGCAGTGACATAGTGCTGGGTGTGGCACAGGGTCAAGGAGTGTTTTGTTCTGTTGTACATAGCGTTGCTATGAGTTGGACCTGACTCCATGGCACCTAACAACAACAACATCACATTTGGGAGATTGTAGAGGCCCCATGAATGTTTGCTGGGTAAACTTGTGGATAAAGGAATGGATGTGGACCCTCCATCAGATCCTCAAATAAATGTTTGACTCATTGGTCTGATTATTTTATTTTTTGAGTTTCTAGAACCTGAGAGATGTATGATTAACTGACACTAATTAGAAAAACTCCTCTTAAATTCTAAGAAGCTTCCCTTTAGAATGAAAATAAATAAATAAATAAATAAATAATAAAATAACCAACCAAACAAAAAACCCACTGCTCATAATGTGTCCATAAACTACTCTCTCAAGTAAGGCATAAGGAAATGAGTTTTGGCCACTGTTTTAAGTGTTAGAAAAAATACTTCCTAGTTCTGTGACCCTGGCCAGTTCCATAAACTCACTGTGCCTTATTTTCCTTGACTGCATATTGGGAATAATCAAATATCTACAGGCTTAATGCGGTAGCATTTAGGAAGTGCTTAGAACAGTGCCTGGCATATAGCACGCTCTCAGCAAAAGTAGGTTACTGTTACCATATCATTACATCTTAGTATAATTATTATAATTACATAAGTAATAACTGTAATGTTGTTGTTGTTGTTAGGTGCCATCAAGTCGGTATCTGACTCATAGCGACCATCATAGGGTTTTCAATGGCTGACTGTTTCAGGATTGCCTTGGGAGGGGATTGCCAGGTCCTTCTCCAATAACTGTAACATGACATATTAAATATATTATTACATAGTGTTATCATTGTTATTTAGCATGCTGAAGATATTCTATTTTGGGTTTTGCCCTTATATATTTTCATTCTTATTTTTCATTTCTAGCTTTGTTAAAAAGCCTGGGAGGAGAAGCATTGTGTCCTGTAGATCCATTGTCACTCCCCCAGTCCATCTCTACTATTCTGACTGGCTGAGCTTCTTCGAATATGGTTTTCTTTTTCCTGTTTTTTCCACCCCCAGGACAAACACTGCCATAGCATGTTGACGGAGCTCTGGGGCAAATAAGAGCAGATGTTACTAAGCACCAGAAAGCCAGTTTCTCAGATGAAAAAAAGTATCTTAAGATAAGTGATCAAAATGCTCCTCTTTTAAAAGAAAATATTGTTGGCTTAAGAAAATGAAATCCGTGATTGAGTCCAGCTGGCTAGGTTGCCAATGAAAATCTGTCTCCAGTGTGGTGCAGGGCACACTGTGGAATTAATGTGAAGTTTGTGGCAATTTTGCACTTTGGGAGATTGTTGGCATTGTCTCTGATCCCATGCTTTTATCTCTGCGTTGCTAATAGGCCCACTATTATGTTTAGAAAATTTTCAGGATTGACCCTCATTCCTGATAAATTGTCACAGTTTATACTTGAATCCTTTCTTTTGTGAAATTCTTGCATTGTTATTATTTAACTTCAAGAAGACTTTCTATATCTTTATTTCTTTACCCTAAACATGGGAGTGATTTCTAGTACTGTGGTCAAAAAGTTATATAGTTTCTGAAATCCACCCAATAATTCGTCCAAATGGTTGGCTTTTAAGGCAAGTGCAGGGAAGGAAGTGGACTTATTGAATTTTAGGCATTTGATAAAACTTATGAAAGAGCAATGAGTACTATGGAGCACTATATACATGCTATAGATTTGAAAAAATAACAGCTTTATTGAGATATAATCACACACTATAAAAGCAACTCTTTTAAGGTGTACAATTCAGTGGTTTTTAGTATAGTTGCAGAATTGTCCAGCCATCACCATTATCTAATTTCAGAACAGTTTCATCTCCCCCCCGAAGAAACCTAATACCCATTAGCAAGCATTCCCCTCCTGTGTGCCCCCTCAGCAACCACTAATCCATTTTCCATTTCTGTAGATTTGCCTATGGATTTATATGGATTCTGGACATTTCATATGAGAAGAATCATGTAATTTTCCTAAAGATCATTCAAAAGTGACTGCATCAGTATATAGACAGGGAACTGCAGGAGAATCAAGCCAGATTCAGGAGAGGGTGGGGAACCAGGGACATCATTGCTAATAGCAGATGGATATTAGACAAAAGCAGAGAATACCAGAAAGATGCCTATCTATATTTTGTCAACTGTGCAAAGATAACTGGGTGGATCATAACAAACTCAGTAAAACTGGGAAGAATGGGAATACCAGAGCACTAAATTGTACTCATGAGGAATCTGTACATGGACCAGGAGGCAGTCATTCAAACAGAACAAGTAAACACTGCCTGGTTTAAAGTCAAGAAAAGGGTGCATCAGGGCTGTATCCTTTTACTGTACCTCTTCAAAAATCTATGCTAAGAAAATAATCCCAGCAGCAGGACTTTATGAAGAAGAATGCAGCATCAGGATTGGAGGAAGACTCATTAACAACCTATGTTATACAGATGACACAACTCTACTTGCTGAAAGTGAAAAGGATTTAAAACACTTACTGATGAAGATCAAAGAACACAGCTTTCAGTATGGACTGTGCCTGAACATCAGCAAAATAAAAATCCTTACGACTGGGTTAGTAAGCAACTTCATGATAAATAAAGAAAAAAATGAAGCTGCCCAAGTTTTTGCTTTACTTGGGTCTATAGTCAACATCCATAGAAGCAGCAGTCAAGAAATCAAAAGATGCATTGCATTGGGAAAAGTAGTTGCAAAAGACCTAGTTAAAAGTGTTGAAAAGTAAAGATGTCACATTGAAAATCTAGGTGTGCCTGACTCGTGCCATGGTACTTTCGGTTGCATCATATGGTTGTGAAAGCTGGGCATTGAATATGAGAGATAGGAAAAGTTGATGCTTTGGAATGCTGAAGCTTTTATGGTGCTGAAGGTGAATATGGAATACACCATGGACTGCCAAAGGAACCAACAGATCTGTCCTAGAAGAAGTGCAGCCAGAGTGCTCCTTGGAAGTAAGGATGGCTAGACTGCATCTTATGTATTTTGGACCCATTGTCAGGAGGGATCAATCCCTGGAGGACATCATGTTTAGAGAGTGGCAGGTCAACAAAAAACAGGAAGACCCTCAACTAGATGGACTGATACAGTATCTGCAGCAATTGGCTAAAACAGTAAAACGATTGCATGCCTGGAACAGAATAGGGGGACGCTTCATTCTGTTGTACATAGGGTCACTATGAGTTGGACCCAACTTGATGGCATCTAACAACAGCAACGGAATCATATAATATGTGGCCTATTGTGTGCAGCTTCTTTGACTTAGCATAATATTATCAAATATTATCCATGCTGTAGAACGTGTCAGTAACTCAATTTTGTTATTGTGTAGTTGTAACATTCCATTGCATCGTTATACCCACACCTTTATTCATCCATGGGTGGATGGACATTTGAATTGTTTTGATTGTTTGAGTATTGTGAGCAATGCTGCTGTAAACAGATGGATTTGTTCCAGTATGGATGTAGGTTTTGACTTCTCTTGGGTCAATACTTAGGAATGGAATTGCTGGGCAATCTGTTACCTCCTCTTTTCTAAGCCACATGTGTGGCTTATAAGTCACCCATTTGAATTCTTCTTTGTCTTACTCTTGGGGCCCCTGAGGATCAAAAGAGAAAGAATGATGAGCTGACTCTGGTTTGCTGGATCAGACAGTATATAACCTTAGATAATGTTAGAGAGGATGTTAGAAGAAGAACTAATTTCAAAGAAGAAGGAGTCATAGTTAGGTTCTTGAGGACCTTCCATGGGGATTTTTAGGAGTTAATTGAAAATTCAGGGTTGGACTTCACAGGAAATATCCAGTTGGAGAAATCATTCTCTTCTGCTTCTTTCTTATAGTCACATTTGCTTTTCTAATCCTTTCCTTTTGCTGCTTCTCACCTTTGCTTAGAGTCTTCCTTGTTAAAGTTCACTCTTTCCATTAAGTTTCTTCCTCTGTAAACCTTCTTCCTGGCTCATTAAAAATGTAATGTGCTCTCTTTTCTTTATTCACCTAGTAGTGTCCAGTGACTTGTAGCTTTTGGTATAAAAAGTTTAGAGAACAGGGTGACACTCCAGAGAGATCCTGTGGCCCGAGGAAAGCCACCAGTACCAGCTTAACCTGTAGACAATGAGCTCTTACAGCCCTGAGAAATGTCAGCAGTTTTTTGTCATTTGAAGTTATCAAGAACTAACGGCATGAGAGACACTTCAAAACCCTCTTCCGATGTTAGCCTCACGATAGCTGTGATGTAGGTATTTTCACTCCTATTTTTAAACAGGGATTTTCCTCTTTTTGCACACCCTGATATACCTTAATTGAGCAGAACAGTGTCTTACACATAGTATGAGCTTACAAATTTCTTATTGAGAGAGGACATGGCTCTCAGCAGTCAGTTATCTCACCCATACATGTGCCTGGGTGGTCGAGTTGGAATCCATTGCCAGGTGTGTCAACTCCAAAGACAAGAGTGTGTTATGACATTCCAGATTATCTCCACCTTCCTTGTGACTCTAATGATGCAAATTTACCAGTTTCTGGTGCTCTGTGGAGCAACCTCCTTCATTGGTGAGTTCCTTAAGTTTTTGCTGAAATAAGTTGAGAAATACTGAGTGATTGAAGTTAGATCAGTTTCTTTACTTTGGGCCTTCTCAGAGTCTTTCATATGTGAAAGTCCATTGTGAATCATCAAGAGGAACATGTAACATTTGTCTCTAGAATTTTTGTGTATCTCCACTCATGTGTATGTGTGTGTGTGTTTGTGTGTAGCATTTATTGACATCACCTTGGAACACGGTTTTAGAACAGTCTCTATTTCTTTTGTTCATTTTGATTGGTTCCTCCTAGCCCTATACTTTTTTGACTTGAATTGTGGTGAGAGAACAAATTAAGGTCAAACCTTATTATAGCAAATATAGTTAGAAAAATATTACTATAACAAAAATATTTTAAAGACCTGGCCATAAGCCTAGAGTAATAGAAGCTTGCTGATTTCTTTAGAGTAAAAAAATCACTGCTCCAAATAATTTAGAACAATAACTGCTTTTCTTCTGACTCATTTTTACAATAGAGGAGGGGGAAAAACCCTAGCCCCTTATTGTGTGGTATTTACTGTTCCAGTGAATAGTCTGACTGCCTCCTGAGTACCTCAGTGCCCCATGGGTGACACGATCCCGGATCTTTGGGTGTTTCTAGTTTGCTGGAGTGATAGGAAGAAGGCAGAATTAGGGATTCAGTGGAAGAACAGGAATGTACTCCCCTCTGCACCAGACACAACAGGATAAGAAATGATTGAAGACAACATATAGAAAGGCATTACAAGATTGTTGTGACTTCAAGGCCAGGGAGGGCAGGTTATGAGCTCTCTGGGTGTAGCACTGACTGCTCCTGTGACCCTGTGTGCTTGCCCTGGGGTCTGGTAGAGTGGGCTCGAGGGAGCCAGCATGGTGCCTCTTCCACCACCAGCCTCACTCCTTCTTCCTCGGCTGTCCAGGGCTCTTCACAGCTGCAACTTCTGGTCGGCTCCCCTGTGGATATAGTGTTGCCTCAGTTTCCCACTGGCACCTTCCACGTCCCTCCTCCCCCAGGCCCCAAGGCTGAAGCACATGAAGGAGGGGGGCTCTGCAGTCCTGGTTCCCCAGCTCTGCTAGCTCAGCCTTCCTATGCTTGTGTCCTTCCGTTGTGAGGCATATGCGTGACACACTCTGACGCTCTATGGCAGGCATTGAATGGGAATACATGGCGACTACCAGTCCAGCATCTGTCCGTGAATGCTAGGTACTTTTACCGTCAGGTTACATCTCCAGACTCCCTCATGGCTGCTGGGCTTCTCTCTGTCCTGTCTCCTCTCCTGTCCCCTTGCTATGGCACAGAAGGCGTCGGAGTGCCAGCCCTTCTGAGTCACAGCCCTTCTTTGCCTTCTGCTGGGATCAATTTGCAGAGCCAGATTCTTGCTTGATTTTCTCTGTTTAGTTTCTTTGCAGTTACCCTGCTAAGACCCCAGCCATTCCAGTCCAGGGTTGCCTGCCAAGTGCAGGTGGGAACATTTGTATTAGGCTGTGCTCTTCTGCTTGCAAGAGATAAAAACACTTGACATTGATCACAGGAATAATGCTGCTGCTGATAATGATTGTATGAAAGGGAAATTGTAGATTTATGAAACTTGGACATCATGGTTGCATCAGGGGTGCAAATTGGATTAGGAAGACTGTCTCTCTACTTTTCTGTCTACTTTTTTTCTGTGCTGGCTTCCTGCTTAGATTCACTCTTTCTTTTATAGCAGTAAAGGCCATTTCTGATACTCTCAGCTTGTAACATTCTTTCTGATTGTAAACCCAGAGAAAAGAAAGTGGCTCTCTCTTCCCCTTCAGCTATTCTGATACTTTAAAACTATTCTAATAGGGCTGAGCCTGCAGCTGTAGCCCTGTGGCATCTGATCCCGTCAAATCTCGGAAGCTAAGCAGGGTCAGGCCTGGTTAGTACTTGGATGGGAGACTGCCTGGGAACTCCAGGTGCTGTAGGCTTGGGAGAAGGACCTGACAACCCACTCCCAAAAATCAATCTGCCATTGAAAACCCTATGAAATAGGGCTGATTCAAATTCACCTGTTGTTGTTGTTAGGTGCCATCGAGTGGAGTCTGACTCATAGTAACCATATGTACAGCAGAAGGAAACACTCCCTGATTCTGTGCCAGGCACACGATCTTATTTATGTTGAAGCCCATTGTTGCAGACACTGTGTCAATCCAGCGGGTGGAGGGTTTTCCTTTTTCCATTGACCTGTCACTCTCCCAAACATGATGTTCTTCTCCAGTGATTGTCCCACCTGACTAAATATGTCCAAAATATGTAAGATGCAGTCTAGCAATCCTTGCTTCCAAGGAGCACTCTGGTTGTACTTTTTCTAGGACAGATTTATCCACCCAGCCCTGGTCAACCATGGCTCTGCCATAAGCTGATTGACAGCCCTATCAGGACCCCATTGGGTAGGAAAGGGACAATTTCCCAAAGAAACAAAAACAAGACAGAAAGTAGCAGGTATTCATGATATGGGCACCATTTCAGCCAGCTTCCATCCTGAATGACAGCTCATAATCTTCGGGTTTCCAGAGGTTACAATGACCTGAATAACAGTCATGCTTTCTGGATGTCATGATTTGGGCCTGGGTGGACTGAGCAGTTTTGCATGTGTACTTTTCTGGGAAGAGTCACCATAGGTTCCATTAGATCATTAAGCAAGTCCAGGACCCAACATTTGTGAGAAACATCTCTCTAAGATGTAGGTCTCCCAGTGAATCCATCAATACCACGTTCCCAGTTTGTTCTGAGACACTTTGGTGCAAAACTACACAAGGCAATGCTTAAAGAGCTCTATACCTGGTGGAGGTTTTCCCTCCCAGCTTGTCCCCTGCTGCTGACATCTGGCAGGTGGGAGAATTGAAGGCAAGGCTGGCTTTAGGTTGGAAGAAAGGAATTTGTCTGAAAGTTAGAAAGCCCAGTGCAACTTCAATGAATCAAATCAGATAGTGGCTATAGGGGAGGGAGAAAGTTGTGCTGGAAGGAGGGTCATATAGATCTTCTCCTAGGGAGATCTGAGTGCCACACAAAAGGCTCATTAGGTCACCCAAAGGTCCTTAGACATCACAGAGGAAGAAACCAAGGTGCAAAAGTGTAGGCATCCCCTGGGCCGGGAAGGCAGAAATCAAACCAGAATTGTTGTCTCCTCCAGCAAAGCCTTCAGCTGTGGGCCCGCTGCACTGGATCTCCTGGCCGAAGCCTCCAGGAGCCTTTGGCCGCCTGCTGGCAGACCCTGAGCTTCCCTTCTTGCGTTGTCACCCCCTCATGTGTGGCCAGCCCCAGGGAATGTGGGGACTTGGCAGAAACACATGAGAGAGAAAGGCAGATGTCACCGATCTTTGGGTATTCCTCGTTTGCTGGAGTGATAGGAAGAAGGCAGAATTAGGGATTCAGTGGGAGAACAGGGAATGTAATCCCCTCTGCACCAGACACAACAAGACAAGAAATGATTGAAGACAACAAATAGAAAGGCGTTACAAGATTGTTGCTACTTCAAGGCCAGGGAGAGCAGGTTATGAGCTATCTGGGTGTAGCACCAACTGCTACTGTGACCCTATGTGCTTGATCAGAAAACCAAGTACTCGACAAGCCTGGACCTGCACCCTCTGGCTTTTCTTGCAGGCCCAAGAGTCTTGGTCTGTTTTGTGCTGCTGTGATACTGTATCACAGATCAGACTATTTACGCTGAACAGAAATTTATTAGCTCTGGTAATTCTGGAGGCTGGCGAGTCCAGTGTCAAGGTACCAGATTCTGTGGAGGGCCTTGCTTCGTCATCTCATGGCAGAAGGTGGCAGGGCAAGAGGGACAAGAAAAGGGCAAGAGGGGCCTAGCTTGCCCTTTCCTGAGGGGCCCCCTTCGGCAGCAGGGAGCCCTCTCCTGTGGGAAAGGCACAACTTCACTGAGTCCTTGTGGTCTAATCACCTCTTCAAAGTCTTACTTTTTAATATAGTTGTTGTTAGGTGCTGTCGAGTCGGTATCCAACTCAAAGCAACACTACATACAACAGGTGAAACACTATTGTCAGTGCTTCTCTGCTATTCATAGGGTTTTCAATGGCAGATTGACTGGGAGGGGATTGCCAGGTCCTTCTCCCAAGCCTACAGCCCCTGGTGTTCCCAGGGGGTCTCCTATCCAAGTACTAACCAGGTCTGACCCTGCTTAGCTTCCGAGATCTGACAGGATCGGATACCACAGGGCTACGGCTGCAGGCATATCTGACTTATAGCAACCCTACATACAACAGACAAAACACTATTGTCAGTGCTTCTCTGCTATTCATAGGGTTTTCAATGGCGGCTTGATTTTTGGGAGTGGGTTGCTGGGTCTCTCTCCCAAGCCTGCAGCACCTGGTGTTCCCAGGCGGTCTCCCATCCAAGTACTAACCAGGCCCGACCCTGCTTAGCTTCAGAGATCTGATAGGATTGGATGCCACAGGGCTACGGCTGCAGGCTTAATATGGTTAGAATGGTAATTAACTTTCCCCAGGCCCTCTGGAGGGGACGCACCCTCAGCCCATAGCTCCCTCATCTGGCAGGCCTCCCCAGGCCATCCTCTCTAGACACATTTCCTCCAGGGCCCTCTGAGGGAGTCAGAAAGGAACAGTGTGCACTCTGCACAGGTCTGGGCTCCGTCCAAAGGAGAATGCCTACTGCAGAGAGATGCAGATGCCTTTGGCCCGTTGCTGCCAAAAAGGTACTCTGCCCCCACCAAACTACAGAGTTATTAATTCTTGAAAACGTGCTGCCTCTACCCGTTCCCTTGAAATCCAATCCAACTCAATTAAACATGGGAGCAGTCCCCACAAGGGCACAGATGCCCTGGAAAGTGATTTTGGGGGGGGTGTTTTCCCTGGCTGGGAACGGTGCTTCGGTGTGGAGGCGACCACACACGGGCTTGAAAATGAAAACAGTTCCGGATGGTAATGGAGCAGTTCGAGAATACTAACTCGCGTTTCCAGCGCGACCTTCCTCGCAGGCTATACCCTGGTGGGCTGGATCGGGAGCAGAGTATAACCTGGGCTTTGTCTCTGCCGTCCATTCTCTCTTTTCTCCCGCTTTCCCCTCTGATGCCTGCTCTCCTCGGCTTGTCTCTGTTTCTCTCCTGTTCCTTAGGGGCTACGTGCCGGTGACTCACGCGAAGCCGCTCTGGTAGGGGAGTGACTCATGCGGCAGATATTCCCTGGCCTTGCGCTGTGTCCAAGGGGCCGAGACCACATGGGTGACCTCACGCTGTGTGTGCAGCGAGGCTCAGGGATGAAGAAGCCTCCATCTCCCTCACACGGTGACCTACTTACCACTGAGCACAGGCCCACTGCTTGGCTAAGCCTCCCCGGGTCCCCACACTGACCTGTGCCCACCTGCTGTGTCCCACCACACCAGCCAAGCCCGTCCTTTTCTTCCCTCCATGGTGGAATGGGTGCCTAAGTGACCACGGGCTCACGTCTTCATCTGTTAAAATCCTTCCAGTGGACCACAGCCCTGGGCATTCTGCTCATCCCAGAGCTCTTTCCAAAGTTTTGGTAATTCTTCACCATCTGTTACTTTCTGTGCTGTATTATTGAGATTGTTTCTCTAGGTTTGAGAATAGACCTTGCTTCTAGGTTGGTGGCTGGCTTGAGGATTTTCATGCACTGAAACTCCCACCTCAGTAAACAAAGCTTTTGGGAACTAGACTTACATCCACATGAATTTATGTGATCTCATTAATAACTTTAAAGGCCAATAGCCCATGTGGAGGGCCCTAGTAGGGCATGGACCTGGGGGACTGAGGTGGAGGCTTGTAGCTGGCCTCTGACATCTGCTAATCATGGGATGGCAATAATTATACTGCTCTTTGATGACCTTTGCTCACCTATAAAATGAGATCATAACAATGACAATGACAATAAAATGCTTACCTGGTGGCGAGGATTTAATGAAGGTATAAAGTAACATCTTCGAGCTGGGTGCTATGGTGCATGTCTGTAATCTCAGCTACTCTGGAGGCTGAAGCAGGAGAATTGCCAGTTCGAGGCCAGAGGCAGCCTGCATAACTTAGCAAGACCTTGACTCAAGATAAAAAATAAAATAAAAGAGGGCAGCTGATATAGCCAGTGATAGAGCATTTGCAAAGTGTGTGTAAGGCCCTGGGTTCATCTCCAAGTACTGCAAACAAAACAAAACAAAAACAAAAACAAAACAAAATAAAACACAAAAAACAAATAACAATCCAACCAACCAAAGTAACATTCTCAATAGAGCATGAGGTCTGGGGTTAACTGGCTGGGACCATCTCTGTGTGACCTTGACTAAGTCACTGTGCCATGGTCTTTTTGTTTGTTCTCCTTTTTGTTTGTATCCACAGAGATCTTGCTCTTAGGATTTTTATGAGGACTGAATGACAGTGATTTATAATGTGGTTAGAATAGTGCCTGGTAGGTTCTTGTTGTTAGGTGCCATCGAGTTGAGTTGGGTGGGACTCATAAGGACCCTCATAGGGTTTTCAATGGCTGATTGTTTCCGGATTGCTTTGGGAGTGGATTGCCTGCTAGGGATGGAACCACAGGCCTCAGAGAGTGCAGCGCAGCACTCTACCAACTGAGCTGAACTCCAGCCCCAGTGCTTGGCATACAGCTTATTAAATAGGTAGAGGACTAACCCATCATGCTGTGTATAAGTCACTTGTCACAGGCAGGCACTTAGCTTCAGTAGCTCACACTCACTTTTGACTCTTCATCCATGTGATAAAAGGTTGTTGTTGTTAGGTGCTGTAGAGTTGATATCCGACTCATAGCCACCCTCATAGGGTTTTCAATGGCTGACTGTTTCAGGATTGCCTTGGGAGTGGATTGCCAGGTCCTTTTCCCATTTTTGCAGTGCAGGGAATTGAACTTGGGACCTCAGAGACTTCAGTACAGTGCTCTACCAACTGAGCTAAATCCCAGCCATGATAAAAGGTTGTTGTTGTTGTTAGGTACCATCGAGTCAGTATCTGACTCACAGCGACCCTCATAGGGTTTTCAATGGCTGACTGTTTCAGGATTGCCTTGGGAGTGGATTGCCAGGTCCTTCTCCCATTTTTGTGGTGCTGGGAACCGAACTCAGGACCTCAGAGACTGTAGCACAGGGCTTTACCAACTGAGCTAAATCCCAGCCCTGATAAAAGGTAGGTCTTTGGTTTTCCCCTATGCTTAAGGCTGACTCAGCTCTGTAATAGCTTCTTTGTTCAGTGTATTATTTTGTGGACTTTCCTCTCATTTTGTCCATTTCCTGGGTGGACTGCCTTCTGATAATCTACATGCAATCATTGAAGAAACTTGGTATGATTTTAGTTTCTGTTCAATGGCGGAGTCCCTGATGTTCTTGCCACCTGTGGTTAGTTGCAGGTCTCTGTGCATTGGCAATGCCATTTCTCCTCCAGAAAAGCCAGTTCTGCCCACTTTTTGCTGATCATGTTCTACTTGTTGGGCCTCCACTGAGTGAGGGCTGTGAATAGCAGAAGAGGGTGTGGCTTGGAGGCTCTCAAGGACACACTCCAGGGACAGCTTCAGAGAGTCAAATCTGTTTATTTTAAGGAGAAGCTCAGTTTATATAGCAATTAACGTAAAGCAAAGAAGGTATTGCATCAGAATCCTGCTATGTAACGACCGCCAATCAGTGTGCTTGTTGAAATAGATAGCACAATAAAGGTTGGGCATGCCTCAGGCAAGTCCAGGACATGCCCTAGGCAAGCCCGAGATAAGAGGAAACAGGCAGGAGAGTATAGGCGGACAAACAACTTCAGCAATGGCCACCAACCATCCCATCACTTGGGCCTGCGTGACTGGGTGTGCCTCAGGTCACAGACAAAGAGGTTTAGTGTGCTAAACCTGAGAGGCCCGTACATGGGCACGGTACACCTCAGCCTAGCTCTTGTCCTTCCCTACACTACTTGTCCTTCAAGAAAGCTCAAGCATCTTGTCAACAATTCTTTGAACTCTCTGCAGAACACGTTTCCCCTGATTTACCAATTGTTGCATGGAGTGTTTATCCAGAATTGACTGAAAGTCCTATAGTAATTGGACTGTTACTTACCATTGTGCTCCCTGTGCCTACAAAGAGCCTGTCATAAAATTAGCACCTGTATTAGTCAGGAGAGAACACAATATGCCAGCTAACAAACAGCCCCAAATGTCTGTGACTTAATCATAGCAGTTTATTTCTCACCTTTGCTGGTATAGCACATGTGATGATGGGAGATGTGATGATGGGAGAGCATTTTCTCACATAGTCTCACATAGTCACTTATGAACCCAGGCTGAGGGAACTTGAATACCTCCTAGCAGTATGAGCTAGAATTCCTAATTTCCTCAATGCAGTGCCTGAGAAAGAAAGAGACTCAAGATTCATGCATAGCCATTTCATGGTCTCAACCTGGAAGTGACACAGGTTCCTTCTACTTAAGCTTCATTGGTCATAACTGACTCATCGCTGCGCCCATTGCAAGGAAGATAGGAGATATAAGAATACTTGGCATTTGGTGAGTAATTTTTTCTCTTCTACAGTAGCATTTGCTGAATGTACAGAGGGAGCACTGTGGCCGAATGGAAAGTGTACCTGCCTTGCACACACAGCCATCCTAGCCTAGACAGTGTAGGCTTGGACAAGCCACGAGATCTTATGGAATCTGTTTCCTATTCAGAGATGTACGGGAAAAGATAGCTACTTTATTTTTACTTTGTTTGAGTGTAAGATAATTATGCAAAGTAGTTGGCAAGTCACAGACATATCCTAAATGACTGTGGTGTGTTCCTTAGGCCAGTTACTCTGCGTCCTTCTTACTCTAGCCCTTTCTTTCCCTCTTCTCTGCCCCAGAAAGTTGCCTGGAAAGCCTTCTCCACTTGGCTCGCTTGCTTTCTGCCTTCTAGTTGGGCTCAGCGAGTGGGACACACAGAGGGTAGGAGAGAGAGGAGAGGTGGTTGATTAATTCATGCCTGCTACTCCTCCCCAGCTCAGGGTGCAGCTCGCGGCATGAGACAGCCTCCTTTCAAGGTCTAGGTCTCATGGGACTTCCTTCAGTGCCGCCATTTCCTCTCCTCCTCTCTCGGGCTGAAGGGCAGTTATGATTTCCTGCTGTTGCTGGTCTCCAGCTGCCTCAATATCCCTGTGGGTTTCTTTGGCCCTGACCACACTTCTCTGGCCCTGGCCACACTTCTGTAAATAGTCTTTTCTTTAAAGCCCACTCACAAATTCTACTGAGCATGCTGTCTGCCTCCTGCCACGCTCATGGCTGATGATTTACCCATCTGGATGCGGAACTCCAAGGAGGCTCAGAGAGGGACCCATTTTGCTTTATGATCCTCAGACCCAGCAGAGGGTCCAGGATAGAATATATACTCACATTTTTAAAGTTAATGGATTATAATATCAGCTAATATTCATCGAGTGCTTCCTGTGACTCAGGCATGATAGGACACCACAATTTCAGCAACCTGGGTTCGATCCCCAGCGCCAGAAAAACAGGAGGACTTGACAGCCCACTCCTTAAGCAATTCCAAAGCAATCATCCACCAGAAACCCTTGAATAGCAGAGAAGCACTGACATAGTGCTGGGCATGGCACTATGTGTTGAGAGTGTTCTGTTCTGTCCTACATAGGATCGCTATGAGTCAGACCTGACTCAACAGCACCTAACAACAACAAAATCAGGTAGATAGGTGCTCTCATTGCCCTCTGATTCATATGCTGACATTTGGGTCTAGGGAGGTTGAATTATCTGATTTTATCATCTAGCTAGAAAGTAATGGGCTGTGATTTAGCTCAGTTGGTAGAGCGCTGCTCTGCAGTCTCTGAGGTCCCATGTTCAAGTCCCAGAACTTCAAAAATGGGAGAAGGACGTGGTAATCCACTCCCAAGGCAATCCTGAAACAGTCAGCCATTGAAAACCCTATGAGGGTCTCTATGAGTCAGATACCGACTCCACGGCACCTAACAACAACAACAACAACAAAGAGAGTGATGGATCTGGGACTTGAACTCTGGATGCCTAATTATGGTTCCCCTGCTCAAAAACCCTACCCTGGATCAGTGGGTGGCTCTTCAAGGGAGGTTAAAATCTCATGGCAACATCTCTAGTTTTCCCAGATCTTTTGGGTAGGCAGAACAAAGACGTGCATTGACCACCATTCAGAAAGCATGGGAAATAAGGCCACCTTTGTTCCTTATGAGGTTCTAGGTGTACGGGTTAATTGATACACAAATGAAATTTCAATGAAAGCCCAGGACAAGTTTGCCTGAGGCCTTTCCTTTGCCTTCTCCAAGGTGCTGCCTAGTTAATAAGGCTATTGAGAAAAGAGAAGGCTCTAAGTCTGTGGGTGGGATTGGGGGGAATGGGCGATGGCCCATAATGGAAATCTGTCTGCAGCTTTCCTGGGTTGAGGCTAGAGGCGGAGGGTGGCCTGCCCTGCCAAGGTGAGGGCGAGCTACCTGCATGCTGCAGGAATAAGGATGCAACCTGCAGCCTGGGACATCGCTTTGAGACTCCCTTCCCTCCTCCACCTTAAGTCTGCCCTTTGTTTTACTGCTCTGGGGAGCCCTCTAGACAGGCTCTGCTCACATCACTCCCTCTGCCATTGTCTCACTGGACATTCTCCCTCAGCCAGCCCTAGGAGTCCCCCAGCTTCCCATTCCCCCCAAATCCCTCTAGATACTGCAATCAGAAGCACTCTCATTCTGTGTTGCACAGACCCGCCCTGCACCCCTGCCTCCTCTGTTGGGCCAGACGGGAGAATCTCTAGTGAGAGAATAGGGAGAACCCCTTTTAGGATCCCTCTTTAGAGCAAACAACAAGAGCAAGCTACCTCCAGGCTCAGAATGTTCCAGAGATGCTCCTGAGATACCAATCCCCAGGAATTTATTTTCCCTTCTCTTTTTGCTCCAAAGAAACTTCCCCATCTAAGCTTCAGACAAAGACTTATAAAAACCCCCAGCCCTGCTCAGCTCAGACTGTAGCAGTACCCACTTCTACCTTCTTTCCCCATTCTTCCTCTTGTTGTTGTTGTTAGGTGCCATCAAGGTGGTATCCAACTCATAGCGACCCTGAGTACAACAGATGAAACACTATCGTCAGTGCTTCTCTGCTGTTCATAGCGTTTTCAATGGTAGCCTGTTTTTTGGGAATGGGTTGCCAGGTCCATCTCCCAAGCCTACAGCACCTGGTATTCCCAGGCGGTCTCCCATCCAACTACTAACCAGGCCCGAGCCCGGTTGGCTTATGAGATCTGACAGGATCAGATGCCACAGGGCCATGGCTGCAGGCTTTCTCTTCTCTTTACTTGCCCTACATAAACTCGTTCCTCACCAGGTCAGAGAGTTCTCGGGTCTATGTGCCCTTGCAGCTGGATTCCTTCTCTATCAATTAGCACCCACCATAGAGCCTGGCAGTAATCCATAGGAAGTCCATTTTGCAGATGAGACAGCAGAAACAGAGAGATGAAGGATCTCATTCAGTTTTTACAAACTTAATGGGTGGGAAGCTGGCAGCCATAGCCCTGTGGCATCCGATCCCATCAGATCTCAGAAGCTAACCAGTGTCGGGCCTGGTTAGTACCTGGATGGGAGACCGCCTGGGAACACCAGGTGCTGTAGGCTTGGGAGAAGGACCCGGCAAGCCCCTCCCAAAAATCAATCTGCCATTGAAAACCCTATGAACAGCAGAGAAGCACTGACAATAGTGTTTCCAGTTGTACAGAGGGTCACTATCAGTCGGATACTGACTCGATGGCACCTGACAACAACAACAATGGGTGGGAAAGTAGGGTGGGACACTGGAGTTTAGCTCACTTGGTTGTTCTATGCTCTCTGAGGCCCAGGATTTGATCCCCAGCACTGCAAAACTGCAAGAAGGACCTGGCAGCCCACTCCTGAAAATAGCCCCCAAACGATCCTCCATTGAAAATCCTATGAATAGGAGAGAAGCACTGACATAATGCCAGGCATGGCACAATGTTTGGGAGTGTTTTGTTCTGTTGTACATAAGGTCATTAAGACCCGACTCAACAATAACAACAAAAACAGGGTAGAAACTCAGATATTTTTGTTTTTTTTAAATTTTCACTCCTGGGGGTCTAAACCCAGAGCCTCCTGCACACTTTTTGAAACGCTCTACCACTGAGCTGCATCCCCAGCCCTTTAAAAAAATTTTTATCTTGAGACAAGGTCTTGTTAAGTTGTACAGACTGCCTCTGGCCTTGAACCTGTGATCTTCCTGCCTTTGCCTCCTGAGTCTCTGGGATTATAGGTGTGAGCTACCATATCCTGCCCTGGAAATGCATATATATCTGCTACCAAGTATCCTTTAGAAAGAGAATTGTTTTATAAAGGAAATTCCATTGTGCTCACCCCACTACCTTCCTTGATGGGGTCACTAGACTATTTTGAAGGGAATATGATGAAATATGATGGGTGCCTTTCCTGATGTCTTCTCACCCATATACCTGCAACCATACCACTATGGTGTCCAATCCCATCAGATCTCGGAAGTTAAGCAAGGTTGGACCTGGTTAGTACTTGGATGGGAGACGACCTGAGAACAACAGATACTATAGGCTTGGGAGAAGGACCCGACAACCAACTCCCAAAATACAATCAGCCATTGAAAACCCTATGAATAGCAGGGAAGCACTGACAATACTGTTTCATTTGTCATGCAAACAGCCATTATGAGTGGGACACGGACTTGATGGCACCTAACAATGACAGCATCTCACCTACATGGACATAAATGACTAAATCTAACTCTGGTGCAGCTACATGTGCGAGTTGGTGGAATGACCCCATTCAGAAGTGCTGTTTGATATGTCTAGAGGTGTGTGAGTTGTGTTTGTTTATGTGCATGTGTCAAAGAGAGATGGGAAGAGAGAAAGACAGGGGAGGGAGGAAGCGTGAGAGAGATATTCCTCACTACCCTCTTACAGGAGAAAAATGTGAATTATCAGAACCATTTGTGTCACAAACGTCTGGCTGGGTATTCTTTTGCTCTGTCTGAATAGAAATTGTGGCTAGGCAAGGGCCCTCTTAGTGCTGATGGCCCTGAGTCCCAGAGGCTTGTAGGCTGGCCTTTCAAACTTAGAAGCTTATAACTCTGAGAACCAGAGGCTTGTGGCGCCAAGCTTCAAAGCTGGAGGCTTCTTGCTGTAGGTGTTCAGGGCTTATTGCTCTGGCTTAGACTGTTCACACCCAGCTGCCAGAGTCATAGCTCCTGAGCCTCAGCTCTTTACCCATTGGCAGCCCTCTCCAACTCTGCTAATGTTTGGGGCCGGCAGGCCTTGCAGCCTGGGCCCCTGACTCTTGTTCTTCATAGCCTCTCACCCTCTGCAATCTTAGCTTCTCCACCATCTCCTGCCTTCCCAACACTTCTGCTGTCCTTCCTAGTCTTAACCTTTTGTAGTTTCTCCTTCAGCCACCCTCTGGAACTCTTCAGATCCCTCCTAGTGACAGCTCAGAGCTTTGGGTGTCATTGCTCCTAGCTCTTGGTGGCTTTCTGGAACTCTTAGCTGTCACCTCACTGCCAGTGACCCTGCCCAGGCTGGAAACCCTGGGGTTTTACCTGCTGTTCTTACAATCAGCTCAGCCTTCTCTGCCCATGATGGAGACCATAAGTTTGCAAAAGACCATTCAGGAGAAGTCTCTTGAAGAGAGGCCTCCCAGACCAACCCAGTAAGACTGTGAAATAGTTGCTTATATAGCCAGAAAAGGGATACGGCAAGCTTGTGCATGGATTGTAATTCTGACAATCACAGCCTTACATATGCAAGCTTTCCTTATGCACCAATCACAGACCTTGCATTGCGTCAATCACAGGACTTTATTTATTTATTTATTTTCTGTTTGAGATAGGATCTGACTATGTCGCCCAGCCCAGCCATGAATTCATGATCTTCCTGCCTCCACCCCCAAGTTCTGGGATTCTTTTAGAATAAAAAATAAGTAAAACATTGCTTTGGGTGCTGTGGGGCAAAATAATTTGAATAATGTGTACTGCCCTTGCAAGATTTACGATCTAGCTCTAGAAATAAGATACAAGGGCAGGTTCAGAAAATTCGAATCCTAGAGAAGTAGGACCAATGGGTTGCAAGATTTCTAAAAGATCATCTACGCTAAAAGCTGAACTTCAGCACCTCCAGTGTAGGTAACTCAAGACTTTTCATATCAAATCATTTCATCTTGGGATGAGTCTAAGTGGGTGAAATTCATTTCACACGTGAAATTGAAGCGTATGTGTTCTTGGGGAAAGAACAAACATGTGATTCATGGAGTTATTATAGATTTGATTGAAACACTAGTGTAGAAGCACATTAGGTCTGTACAGGGCTGATGTTCAGCTCACTTGGTAGAGCACCACTCTGTAGTTCCTGAGGACCTGGGTTTGAGCCCTTGTTGTTGTTGTTAGGTGCCGTCGAGTTAGTATCCGAATCATAGTGACCCTGCCTATGATAGGGGAAACACTATTATCAGTGCTTCTCTGCTGTTCATAGGGTTTTCAATGGCAGATTGATTTTTGGGAGTGGGTTACTGGGTCTGTCTCCCAAGCCTACAGCACCTGGTATTCCCGGGCGGTCTCCCACCCAAGTGCTAACCAGGCCCATCCCTGCTTAGCTTCTGAGATCTGATGGGACCGGATGCCACAGGGCTATGGCTATAGGCAGTTTGAGCCCTAGCACTGCAAAAATGGGAGAAAGATGTGGCAATCCACTTTTGAAACAATCTCGGAATGATCAACCATTGAAAACCCTATGAGAGTCATTATGAGTCAGACACAACTTGACATCACCTAACAACAACAACAACAACAACAACAACAACAAAGTTTGTCTGGGGAAAACAAACTGAGATGGGCTCTGTAGTTGCTGGGAAGACCTGTCAGCAGTGGGATCAGCTTGACATAGGGTAGGAGTCATCTTCATGGATTTCCTTCTACCCTGAGTCCCCAGGTATGAGCTCTTTTGTCTCAGTGATTTAGGGCCACAGGGCCAGAGTGAACTGAGGTGCTCAGAATGGGACCCATGTCTTGTTTTGTGCTCTCCCAGGAAGCAACTGAAGAGGTCCAAGACTGCCATTGTCCTTCCTCTATGCAACTGTTTGTGTTTAGAGAGAGGACAGATGCAATGCTGTCTCCAAGAGCCACAATGAAGTCCCTTGTGTGCCTTTCTTCTTTTGTTCATGAACCTAATGAGAGCAAGCGGTAGCAGAAGGCAGCCTCTCTGTCCTCGAACTTCAGCTTGCCCACTCACTAGGTCCTTTAGGGTCTCCTTCCCTTGACAAGGGCAGGTTATTTAGATGAGCATCTCGTGGGGCCGTATGTTTATGACCTTTTCATTCCTGATGGGGTATCTAGGAAAGAACTATTTCTAGGTTGCTCTCTATGAGGCGGGGCATGCAGGACAAAGCCCAGGGTCCTCAGCCTCGTTATCACCACTGACCATGTCTGCCAGCTGGGAACGCTCTGTTTGTTTTCCACTGAATCGGTTTGAATGACTCCCTTCCGCTGCTGCCCCATTTCCCCCCAGGTGAATGATAGACCCTGAGAAGGCCTTCTATTCATCCAACATCTGTTTCTCTGATTTTCCAGGCTCCTTGTTGTTTTGAAGTGTTCAGAACCAGCGTTTTAAGTGCATGTGGGCATAATATTCAGTATATTAATACACACTAGAGACAGTTCCGCCTACTAGAAAGCCAGGTACTGCAGGGTTATAAAAGTCATTTGATACCTTGTAAAGCCCAAGACACCTTGCCAATGCCCAGGCCCCATTTCTTGATGTAGTCAGGTGATAACACGTGTACACTTGTACAGCCCTCTCCAGCAAGTGCCAAAAGTTCATGCTAAGTACTACATAAATTATCACCTAATTAAGTACTGTTATGGTTTGGATTGGGGGGAAGTGTAAACTTGATTCTCCTTGGAGAGCCATATGCAGAAATATGATGTGGAATTAATTGTATAGGTCCAGGTCAAAGATCAAAGTACAAGTGGAATTGCCTTGGCGAAGGGAGAATTCAAAAAGGATTTTTGTTGGCATCCGATAATTTCATTTTTTAAAATTACTCAGTTCCTTCCAGCCTGCAACCCCTTCTCCTGCCTCTTTTGTCTCTAGCTCTCTATGAGTCGGTTGTCTAGCATCTCCCCCATTCCCTTCTGCAGGCTTTGTTCATCCCAGTTCCTTGGCCAGTAAGAACTATGGTAGAGATGACCTTAGCTAAATTAGGTCTGTGGTTTGAACATTGGTTCTGCCCATTTTTGCCTGACCCTGGGCAAGTGACCTAAACCTGGAGACTCAGGTCCTTCCTCTAGTAAGTAGCAATAATAACAGTCCCCATATCATCTGTTCAGTGCAGGAGAGGCACTGGCACAGGGTTGGAGGGCTGAGGAAGGGAAGCCAAGTGATTGGAGCCATTTCTCCATGGCCCTGCCTCCTGCTGGGTAGCCTTTCTCTGTATCCAGCTTCTTCTGGTTGCACTGGTTCCTGGCTCTGGTTATACCCCTTTGTCCTCGTGTCCCTCAAAATATACTCCTTGGATGTGGTTGTGTTTTTGTGATTTTTTTTCTAGTCTTTGGATTGCTTTACCATTCTCTATTTGGTTATTCAATTTTCCTGTTACCTCGGTAACTAGGTTTCTGTATTAAATTCTATTGGATTGTCTACAGCATGTTCTAGATATACGGTTTTGTGAGACTGCAATGGATTCACACTCGTAAATCTCTGTAGATGGCTACTGGTGTGCAGTAAACACTCCACACATTTTATTTTACTACAGGATTTACCATTGTTATAGTATGCGTGATATGCATCCCTTCTGTGAAGTTCAAATTGGTCTTTCATTTATCTCTCTATCCTTGCCTCTAAGGTAGCACCTGAATGATGGCAAGTGCTCCTGAAATGGGCAGTGACAATTGTTCCAGTCAGGGTTCCTTTTCCACTTGTTCATCTCTCCCATTTCCTGCCTTTCCAGGGACTAAATTCTTCTGTGGATTCCCAGCCTGGCCATCTGTGGGGATGGCAATCTGCACTTGCATTTGCCTGGATGGATGTGCAAACTTCCCAGACCCCACATCATTGCCTCCTCTCTACCTTCTGCTACCTCAGCTAGAACACTGTTGCCTTGTCCCTGATGGGCCCTGGTATCGGACAGCCAGGTCCAGACCCCTCCTTCCTCCTGCTGGAGGCCTTCGGGGCATGGTGAGGAAGATTCCTACATTCTCACAAGTGCATTCCCAACATCTTTCCAGCAGCTTTTGTTAAAGGTGAGACTTTCTCTTTTTCCAAATGACTTCTGATATATATATATTTTAAATGGTGAGATGTTCTCCAAACATTGTCATATCTTACTTGAACATCCACGTGACGTGGACTATATGACTAAACACTAAGAAGCAATGTTTTCCATGTTTATTTTAAATGGTCATCACTTCATTATTCCTCTAGAAGAATAAAATCTCAGAACCAAATCAATCAAAATCACACTTTAGCAGAGTTTTATCCTTCCATATATGCTATAGAGGGAGATGAAGGCCAGGGAGACTATGCAGCAGTTGTTAATCGATCTTTTACTATGATCCAGGTAGTCTGTTGAATGCCAGAGACAGCCACATGGGTCAGAAATGAATTAAAGTTTTAAGGAGGCAGTAGTCAGAGAAAAGACATAAATATCCATGATTATGGCAGATGGGGAACTGTGCTCATGAAAAATATGCTTTGTGAGGATAGAAGAGAAGTGATGATTCCTCTGCAGTGGGGAATTAGAGAATTTGCAAATGGAGCTTGGCAGAGATGAGAACTGAGTCAATAGCAGAGATTTATTTATTTATTTAGATTTATTTATTTATTTATGTACCCCAGGCTAGCCTAGAATGCATGATCCTCCTATCTCAGCCTTTGGAATCCTGGGATTCCATGGCATATATGAATTGCCAGCATAACTGTTCTTATTCTTGGGGGCCATTAAGTAAATTTCGGATTACATGAACACAAGCACTGCAATACTGAGATAGATGATCCCACCATGCCTGGTATGTTGTTGTTGTTATGTTAGGTGCTGTCAAGTCAGTGTGCAACTCATAGTGACCCTATGTAAAACAGATGAAACACTATTGTCATGCTTCTCTGCTGTTCAGAGGGCTGATTGGTTTTTTGGGGGAGTGGGCTACCAGATCTTTCTCTCAAGCCTACAGCACCTGGTGTTCCCAGGTGGCCTCCCGTCCCAGTACTAACCAGGCCTGACCCTGCTTAACTTTCTAGATCTGACAGGATTGGACACCACAGTGGTATGGATACAGGCATGCCTGTTATAGTGGAGAGTTTTTTAAAGCAAAACTTCAAGTTCCTAGTATGTAAGATTTATTTAACTCTGGACTTCTCTGATTTGGTTACAACCTCTCATAGCACTCAGTTACATATCTATAAAACAGAATTGCTACTTTTAATATGGACCCTGGGATTTTGTATCCTTCACAGTTAACAAAGCCACATTATTGTATTTTGCATGGTATATTACTAATACCACTATTACTATAGCTTCTATTCTGTTACTACTGCAACCACTTCTACCATCACTACCACCTCTATTATTACTACTTCTATTGCTGCTGATATTATACACGACTTTATTTTTGACCAAGTACTATTTTAAGTTCCTTACATATTTAAGATAGGAGATTATATTTATTTTTAAGAAGGATTTTTAAGATTATTGATTAAAAGGGTGATTATTTCACCAGAAAAATCTCAGCTAATAAACTTATCCCATTTTCAAAAGTCATCTGATAATTCAAGTTCTAAGGTTGAATGACTGGCCTGTATTCTTTCTTTCTTTATGATTCCTGGTAAGCATTATTATTTTTTTTGCATATGATTCTCTCTCTCAACAAAATGGGAGTGTACTTTAAGTCAACAGCTAAATGTTTTCTTTTTTATTTTTCTAAACTGCTTTCTGTAGGGTTTTTCATGCTAAATAATGTCAGTTGTCTGGCAGAAGATATTGGTATTTATTTATTTATTTTTTGTGGTACTGGGGGTTGAACACTGGTACTGGGGGTTGAACACAGGGCCTTGTGCATGCTTTGCAAGTGCTGGACCACTGAGATGTACATCAGCCTTTTTTTTTTTCCTTTTTGAGACAAAGTCTTGCTAACTTATCCAGACTGCCTCTGGTGTTGAACTTGCGATCCTCCTGCCTCTGCCTCCCAAGTCACTGGGATTACAGGTATGTGCCACCACCCAGCTCCAGATATTGCTACTTGTAGGCAATTCTCTCTAGTCATGATATTTTCTTAGAGTTCCTCAAATGCAATTTAATGTCTTGCAATTGGAAAGCTCTGTGCTTTTGCACATTTCCTTCTCTCAAAGGAAAACTCCCTTTCTCCTCTGTCTGGCCACCCTGAGGCATTCTTATAAACTTGTTCAATTCAGAACCTCTCTCACTTGCACATCATTTCCTTAGTACCTTGAGGTCAGAGTTATGTGCCATTTTTGCAATCCAAAAACACAGTACACTCCTCTTATCTATCAGTATGCATAGGCTTAATGTATCACATGTTGTTACTGATTATATGTCATTATGTTCTCATTGATTTGAGTGTTTGACAACCCTCTATACTGTTTTGTCTTCCTGGCAGTAAACACATTGTTTTGCTCAAAGTGGTACTGCTCTTGTTAACTGCCCTCTGGTCGGGTCTGACTCATAGCAACCCTATGTACAACAAAACAAGACACACTCCGACACTGTGCCATGCCCAGCACTCTGCTAGTGCTCCTCCATTATTCATAGTGTTTTCAATGGCTGATTGTTTCAGGATTGTGTTTTGAAAGTGGGCTGCCAAGTCCTTCTCCTGTTTTTGCAGTGCTGGGGATCGAACCCAGGGCCTCAGAGCATTCAGAGCAAGCACACTACCAACTGAGCTAAACCGCAACCCCCAAAGTGGTACTAGGAAATACTTATGCCATGAATGAAAAAGCAAATGAATAAATGAATGCATGAATAAGTGAAGTGAGATGGAGTGACCATGCTTGGTAGGGATGGAATTCTTTTCCAAGTCTCAACCTATCTATGAGCAGATTTCTTCTCATTGCATCACAGCACTTTGTCTCCAGATTCAAGTTCATTAAGGAGAATTGTACATTTATATATCAGCTCGACTACCTCATTGGCTGTACTAGCCTCAGGGGCAGCACTGGAAATATTTCACTCAATTTGGCAGAACTAGAAGAATGCGATTGGAGGACACATCAAACACCAGCAGTAGAGCCCAAGGAGCTGGATTCTTTATTACCAGTCCAAGAACCGGATATGTTCTCAGGGTGGGAAGAACAGAGTGCAATAATTTCATGTGAGACTCTCAGCTGGCAACACTGATGAGAAACGGCCTCACTCAGGGTTCAATGGCATGGGCTCAGGAAAGGCCCTCTGAGCTGGAGTCTGCTGTAAATCTCTCTCTGCTTGAATCATCTCTGTACCAGCTCTTTCAAGCTCATGGAGTCCTGGGCAGTTTCCTCTCTCTGGAATTAAGTGTGTATGTTGGCCAGGGCAGGCAGAGCAATGGCGATCTTGGCTGAGCTGACTCCTAGAGGAATGTTATAGTTAATTGGGTAAGAAAATGAGAAACAAGTGACTTAGGGCAAAGCATCTTTGAATAAGTTACCTTCAAAGGAAATTCATTTTGTTGACCTCAAAGCCATCTCTTGAGTTGTCTAAAGAAGTTTGGGCTGAGATCTGCAGTCCAGAAGAAATCCTATAGGCCATTAGAGAAAAATGAAATCTGGGAGGGATTATTAGGATTCAAGAACTGGGAAGGAGCCACAAATGCTGCCCCTTACTCCTGCTCTGGCGTCCCTATCTGTGTTGAGATAGAACACAAAAGGGAACACTTTATCACGTGCTTCTTGGCCCCTCGCAAATCTTCCTTTGTGAGACGTCCAAGTATTTTGCTTCTCTCCAAGCCACAACATTTAGATATAGCTTGTCTGGATTTTTATTTTTGAATTGTAGGTGTTCTTTTTTTGTATTCTTGATATGTTGTTGTTGTAGTTGGGTGCCATCGAGGCGTGTCCGAATAATAGCCACCCTCATAGGGTTTTCAATGGCAGATTGTTTCAGGATTGCCTTGGGAGTGGGTTGCCATCCTTCTCCCATTTTTACAGTGCTGGGAATTGAACTTGGGACCTCAGAGACTGCAGAGCGGCGCTCTACCAACTGAGCTAAATCCCAGCCCCTATTCTTGATATAGTCTTTTCTTATATTGAAAATTCAAAAAAATAAACCATTTATCAATTTTAAATTGCACACTGTTCTGAGTAGCATGATGAAATCTCACACTGTCCTGCTCCACTCAATTTGGGACATGAGTAATCCCTTTTTCCAGTGTATCCATGCTGTATATGCTACCCATTCATTAGTCATTTAGTAGCCATTGCTATTATTGAATCTGTCTCAATATTGCAGTACTTGTGTTCATGTAATCCAAAATTTACTTAATGACCCCCAAGTACAAGAGTAGTTATGCTGGCAGTTCATATATGCCAAACAGAAACCATAAAATGCTTGTATTGAGTGAAAAGGTACAATAAGATGTTTTTTTTGGTGGTGGGGTGAGAGTGCTCACTCACTTTACTTTTCCTAGACTATATTGTTATAATTGTTTTTTATCTTATTCATTATTGTTGTTAGTCTCTTACTATGGCTAATTTATAAATTAAACTTTGTCATAGGTATGTATATACATGGGGCTGGAGTTTAGCTCAGTAGAGTGCTTGGTATGTGTTCTCTGAGGCCCTGAGGCCCATCCCCAGCACCACAAAATGGGAGGAGGACCTGGCAGCCCACTCCCAAAACAATCAGCCATCAAAAACCCTGTGAACAACAGAGAAGCACTGACATAGTACCGGGCATGGCACAGTGTCAGGGAGCAAGTCATTCTTCTGAAAGTAGGATTGCTATGAGTTAAGCCTGATTCAACAGCACCTAACAATACCACATGTGTATGCAAGAAAAAAACATAGTCTATACAGGATTAGTTACTATCTCTCAGGCATCCGCTGTGGATCTTGGAACCTATGCCCTGTTGGGTGACTGTATTTCTCACTTATTTGATAGAATTCACTAGTGACGCTGTGGTTCTGGGGCTTTCTTTGTGGCATGCTTTTGAAATACTAAGAATCACAAAGAATTTTATTTATAGAGAGTTTCTTCTGAGTGTGAATCCTAATCCTTTACCTCGCCAAGAGTGAAGGGTTGGGGCACTATACCTTTCTAATATTTTACAGCCTTCTTGGCAAGGTTGCTACAAGACCATTCACAAAGCTTCAGTCATACTCTCTGTAGTTGGTCGATACCAAAACGAGACAGATTGTCCCCTTAGAAAAGGAAGCAACCTGTGACATGTCAGAGGGAACAGAGGGTATGGGAAGGAACCAATGGAGGAAGAAGAAGCACAGAGCATGTTTCATAAAGGATGGCAGAGCCAGCCTGCGGCCGTTTCAAATCTTGCCCCTGAGGACTTTCTGAGAGTGCATTGGGGCTCAAATGACATGGGCATGGGAAGCTTATCCTTGGAGAATGTTTTTTGGGGGCCATCCTGCTGAAACAGAGACATTGCCTATGGAGGAGGACCTGGAGCTGAGGGCCTGGGAGAGAAAGTTCCAAACAACTCTCAAAGTACCCATGTTGTTGTTGTTGTTAGGTGCCGTCGAGTCGGTATCTGACTCATAGCGACTGTCTGTACAACAGGGGAAACACTATTGTCAGTGCTTCTCTGCTGTTCATAGGGTTTTCAATGGCAGATTGATTTTTGGGAGGGGTTGCCAGGTCCGTTTCCCAAGCCTACAGCACCTGGTGTTCCCAGGCGGTCTCCCATCCAGGTACTAACCAGGCCCAACCCTGCTTAGCTTCCGAGATCTGAAAGGATCGGATGCCTCAGGGCTACCGCTGCAGGCAAAGTACCCATGAGAAGGGCTTATTTTTATTCAGCCACCCCTTGATGCAATGCTACCCTTTGTCTTCCTCTCCTAGGCATCCCTCTCTCTTTGACATTATGGGATGTAGAGCAACTAGTGAAGAGGAGGAGATGGAAGTGAAAGAAGACAGAAGCCAAGCACACCTTCTCCAAGGACAGCTGCCCGCCTAGCCCAGGGTAGTGGCAGGGAGGCGAGAAGTAAGGTTTAACCTTGAATGCAGATTGGCACTGTGAGCAGTGACTTAGCCAGATGCCTTCAGTAACGAAATGGAGATTGTATTTTGTGACAGTATGCCTGGGTAGACTTCATAAAGTGAAGTGTAAAATTCCATTTCCTGACAATTTCTCACCTTCTGTTCTGGATGATTTTGAAGAAGGGCATGAGAGACAAAAATTCAATTCCTTTTGAAATCCTTTCCAATGAGTTGGGCTTGTCTAATGCACTGCTTGTGCTTTGAAGCTATCCCTCAGTTACGAACAGTGATCTCACGTATTTATTTCTTCTCCAGTCTGTTGGTCTGACAGATTCTGTCAGTATCATCCACACTTCAACACAAATCCCAAACTCACTGCACTTGGAAGGCCAAGGTTTCACAGTCTGCTGACCAAGGTTGTCACTAGACACAAGTCTTGTTGTTGAGGGACCTGGTTGTTGAGGGATCTAGGTGTTAAGGACACATTTTCTCTGCTCTAAGACCTTTGATCAGGGATACGGGGAGAGATGATTGTGTTGGTTCGGTGGAAGAGGCGTTCAATTAACTGACTTGGAAGTTTCTTTTCAAAGTTGAGACTGTTTATTCTCCAAGGGCAGAGATGGGAAACGGGAGCAATAACTAAAAAGCCTATTAATGACATTTGACTGGTAGGCATAGGAGATGCTCCAGGAGCTATTTTTGGTGACCCTTGTTGCCCGAACTGGCTATTTCTTGGGCAAATCTTCTTCAGTTCCACTTGGAAAGACAAACAGCAATAATACTAATACTCTATGGCATCAGAACTGTCATCCAAGAAAATGCTTTTCAGCAGCCAAAGGCCACCTTGTCACAATGTCAGAGCAAGAGTGGCTACAGGCAACCTGGAAAACAGAGCAGCCTGTCTAGACAGATCGGAATGTCCCATGTGCCTAACTAAACAGTCTCTCTTCACATGGCCGGGGCTGTGTTAAAGTTGCTTGTTTCTTAACCACTATGGGGACACATCTTCGAAGGGATCCCTAACCCTATTATCCTCTCCCAAGGACTCATGAGAATTAGGCCACAGGGGTTAAGTAACACAGCCCTATAAGTTTCTGGCAGAGAAAACGGCAAGATCAGAGAGAGGAGAAAACAAGACTGAGCAGTGCATTGTGGCAATGCTGGTTTTAGAATCAGGTCTCCAGGGTCTGGTCCAGAGCTCTTCCTACCACCCCAGCCTGCCTATCTGGTAGGTAGATGATGTGGCCACCCCCAAAGATGCTTCTGGACAGGCTCTTCCAAGTGATGTATTTCCCCCTGACTGTCTTATTTATTAGAATCCCTGCATTATTGGTCTATCCCTTGGATGTCCATCTGGCTGCCTGCTTCAGATGTGTAGATGCTCTCGAATGGAATAACACAAACTAGCCTTGGATTCTCCTGGAAGCAGCCTCTGTGGCAAGGATTTAAGTGTAGTTTACACAGTTTATTTTGGAGGTGACAGGGAGAGAAATAATGTGGGGGTAGAGAGGAGATAGAGAAGCCAAGAGAGCCAGGAAAGCCTGTGCTGGTGAAGCGGTGGTGGCTCTCAGCAACCAAGGCTCAATCAATCGCTTTGGGGAACTTCAGGGGGAAATGTCAAATATATCACAGAATCGTGCCATTAGAAGGATGAGAAAGCTAGTGTGTTTATCTTCCAGCTGTCATCTGCCCTTGGTTGAGGGTAATACTCAAGGGACATTAACCCTGTCTCTTCCTGTCTGTCAGGCTTGGTTGGGTCAACGCGTGTAGTAAGTATCCACTGGCTTGTCCTGGAACAGGAATGAAGTACATAAACATCTGCTACAGAGTTGCTGCTGATCCCTGCTGTCCAATCTAGTGGAAATGAGACTATCTGCATGCTTTCCTTCTTCCATGACAGCAAGTTGATAGATAAGTAGGGAAAATGGTGGATCGCTGGAGGTAGAAAAATTATATTGAAGAATGTGGGTAAACAGCCTGGAGAACAGAAGGCTCACATGGCTGGAGATGAGTTCAGGGTTCTAGAGGTCTGACCTGTTCATAGGTTGCTTGGCATATCGTAACTGATTACAGCCAGAAATTTATGGTCACCAACTTCCCCATACCCTCCCCCCCCCATTTTTACTCCCATCCTCAATTTTGGACAAAATATGTTAAGTTAAATATGTTAAAATGTTAAATATGTTAAAATATGTTAACTATTTCTTGGGCAAATCTTGGAAGTTAAGAAGTAAAAGACACCATAATATTTAGTTTTACTTAAATTACCTCAGCCTAACTCAAGTCAAGCTGAACATTTCCATTCCACTCTATTCCATTTTATTTCATGTGATTAAATTCAATCATGTTTTTGTTATTGTTATTAGGTGCCATGACTCTGATCCTACTCATAGCAACGCTCATAGAGTTTTCAATGGCTGATTGTTTGAAAGATTGTTTTGTGAGTGGGTTTCCAGGTCCTTCTCTCATTTTTGTGGGGCTAGGGATGGAACCCAGGGCCTCAGAGTATACAATCCAATACAATCTACCAACAGAGCTAAACCCAGCCCCTCAATTCAGTCATATCAAACATTTACTGATTATCATATGTGCTCAATATGACTTTTCTTTGGGTAACTCACCTTGAAGTAGCTTTGTTAATAGGCTGGACCATCCCACATCTATTGATCTTGATCTCCAAATATACTCCTAGCTTATTCATCAATCAGTATTGTTTGAGGGAAAGCAAATTGGATGGGAAGTCAGCTTCAATTCTGAGGAATTACACAGTGCCTGTTTCCTAAGTAATTCACTAGGGAAATCAATGCATTGCTAAGCACTTTTTTCTAGGTAGTTGCTCTGAGCTGCACCCCTAACCCTAAGCCTTTCTTTCTAAAGAATGGAGTAGTTATAACTTGACTGTGTACCTCTCTGTATTTTGTGAGGGATGAATACAGTACCCAGTAGGAAAGCACTTTGTAAAGCACTGATTCTAAAAACATTTACTTAGTATGTACTATATATCTGCTTCTGGTATATAGATCATCACATACAGTATGTGTAATAGTTGCTGGATATATAATGATGAGAAACACTGACGCTCACTTTCATAGGGCTTATAGTCTAGAGTTAAGTCACTGATAATGCTACTATTTATGACACTATTTATGACTATTTATGACATGGGAAGATAAATGTAGGCAACATATGTAGAGTTTATGTTCTGAGAAAGGGGAATGAAAATTAGTGAAAAAATAAGACAGTATATATGATTCTAGCAGAATGCTAAGGCACACAGAGGAAGAATTACTTGAAATTTGGATAAAATTTCAATAAAACAAACTGGGAAATGTCTGGTGCAACAAACAGTGTTGTAACTCCACATAGATCAACTTGGCTTCCCATTGCTGGCTCTTCATTCCCCTTGCCCAGCTTCTATGGTCTTTTGCCTCTAACATCTGCCCGTATCCCTTCTTTGCCTTCCTGCCATTGGATCTGCCCACACCCGCAGACAGCTGGATCTACCTGGGAATCAACATTGTTAGGGCAGCCCTTGAATGATGACTCATTAATGTGGAAGTGTAAAAGGTCAACTCTCTTGCTAGGATTGGGACAAACTGAGGCATAATTTATACCTAAAAGCCCACCAGTGGGTTATGCTGAAATTACCCTCTGTGAGAGTTTGCCTGACATCACATCCTGGTCTGGCTTCCTCTCTTCTATGCTTCTTGGTTTCTCTTTTGAGTGTATGTGTTACTTGGAGGTTGGACCCACTTACTTTGTAAGTGCTCTACCACTGGGTTGCACCCGCAGCCCATTTTTTATTTTGAGTCAGGGTCTTGCTAAGTAATGCAGATTGCCTCTGGCCTTGAATTCACTATCCTTCTGGCTCTGCTTCCTGGGTTGCTGGGATTACAGGCATGTGCCACTGCCCCCAGCGCTTCCTGGCTCCTCTTGAATGCACTTTGTTATTAAGTTGCTTGCCCACCAATTCTTTTCTTAAATTCTGCTTCTAGGGAATGTAACCTAAGACACAAGGCACTCCAGGTAGGATTAGCAGTTAGGGGAATCTGTGTGTTTACAAATGAAGAAGGAATGATTGGGTAGCAAATCACAAGACTCTAAGTCTTGTGACATGTGAGTAGAAATTGTGAATTTAACTTTGATGAGGAGATCATTAATTTAAGAAACTTTTATTGGGCAATTCCTATGTTCCAAGTACTGGATTTAGCCCTTGGGATATAGGAGTATGGCAAATACCTTTGTGGACCTACTTTCATGGGCAGGAAAGAAACTAAAAATAAATATAATAGCTATATTTTATATATAATACAGGGTATTAGAAGATAAAATTTATATCTTCTAATATTATTATAAAATTTATAGAAGAGCACAGAAAGTCATTGATTTAATAACCTTTGGGGAAGAATTTGCCAAGGAGTCATGGTAGGGTGACTACTGCTCTTTAGTTTTCAATTCATTTTATCAGTGATCTTACTTCAGTGGGAGTTTTAGGGTGTCTTTTAGCAATGACTTATGGGGAAAATTAGCATGATGAAGAAGATTATTATGTTATTTATGTGTTGCTGTCTAACAAGTTATCTCTGAACTTAGCAGCCTCAGAGAACATTCATTGTCTCGTAGTCTCCATGTGTAAGTAGGTCTGGGTAGAGCTTAGCTTGACTCCCCGTCTTGGGGGCTGCAGTCATGTCAAGCCTTGGGGGATCTGTTTCCAAACACATTTACTTACAGCCAGTGGGAAGTTCTCACTGGCTGTTGACCAAAGATATCAGTTCCTTGTCCCATGGCTGTATAAATAGAGCTACTCACAACATGGCAACTTACATCTCCCTAGAAGAGAGAAAGAGGGAGAAAGAGGGAAGAGAGTAGGGCAAGATGGACATTACAGTCTTAGATGCTGATCTGCAAAGTGACGACTCATTACTTTTGTCATATATTTTTTAAGAGAAGCACATAATTAGGTACAACACACACGCACACAAGAATATGAATAGCAAGAGGCAGGATTCACTGGGGGACATTTTACAACAAAAACAACACAATGATTCTTCATTTGTATTATGAGCATTATAGCATCCACTAGAGTCTTGCTTTCTAAGGAATGGAGACGTCAGGTCAGGGCATCTCCAGTACGTCCGCTTGACATATTCTTGCATAAAAGTTGCAAGGCAAATTATCACAACTCAAACCCTTTATTTTATTGTAATAACACTAGATTCTAGAAAACCCACTTCACTCTCTAAAATTGAGTATGCGCTGTTGATCAACATAGAATCTTAAAGTCATAGTAAGTTCTTCTGGGAAATTCTGCAGTGTGGGCTACAAGAGATCCTGTGTCTTAAAGTCAGAGGATAACAACACTTAAACCAAATATAGACTCATGTTTTTCTTAATGAATATTGCTCTTCTTCCCTAGGATCACCTTCCTTAGTTTTTAAATGTCATCAGCATTTTAATGAGATCAGACAAAGCTCTATTCCCTGCCTTCTCTGGATTATTAGTTTGGATAGTGCACTTGTTGTGAGTTTTAGCATCCCAACCATTCAGTGCTTGAGAAAGGTGGGTTTGGGTCATTTCTATGGAGCAAAGTGATCATAAAAGCTATGAGTTGAAAAATAAGGAAGTGGAAATCAGGAGTTCCTGAACCTCAAAATCTTTCTTTGAGAATTACAAAAGCTTAATGACAAATATCAACTCTTTCTGAGCCTCTCACCCTCGGTTAGAGTTTGGAATTTGGCTTCTTGTTGGTAGGGCTGTCACAGTGAAGGCTGAATATCACAGTATGTTGCTCTGAACACTTGGTTTATTGCCCTCCTCATGGTGCATTGTGACTATTCTTTTAAATGTGTCCCTCCCTGTCCATTATAGATTTCCTGCAGGTGAAACCAGGCCTCAGCAATCCATGTATTTTCCTAATTCCTAATGAATTGTCTCCATTATAATAACTCAAATCATAATAAAATAGAAAACCCCATAGATCTAAAATGTCTTTTTGACTTCAAATAATTTTTCAAATTATACATAAGACACACTTAATATAGGACATTTAGAAAACACAGAAAAGCAGAGACATCATACAATAAGTGGGAAGTTTAGTTTAATTGCTACCAAGCATTTTTTATTTATAAACTTATGTTTCTTCTTTCACACAGTTTGAAATATAGCAGGTACTGTATATTATATCCTGCTTCTATTGATTATATCACAAACATTTTCTTATGTTATAACAGTAGTTGAAATACCATTTTAAAAAATAACTGAATATACTGTGTTACTATACCTTGATCATCCAAGGCTTGGATATGGTGAGAATTACATGTAGTTTCTTATTTCTTTTCTTTTTTCTTTTCTTGACTAATGTAAGCAAAAACTGATAAGCTGATTGGAAACCTCTTTTCTATACAGATGTAATCTGAAAATAGTAACTCAGTAAATCCCATTGATAACTCCGCCATAGTTTTGGGAGGTGCGTCTACCATGGTAGCTGGTGAGACAAAAGCCAAAGTTGAATAATAATTTAGAGAAATGAAAGCTGTGGCAAAATGAATGATGAGGAGGAGGACACTAATGTCAATCCTTTGTCAATGGCCCACATTGTAATATGCACTGTTAAAGTAGTTTACCTTGAGACTATCTTGTAATTTTCTATGTAGTCTTAAGAATTAAACATGCAGACTATGAACCTTATTCTATACTTATGTAGACCTAGGCACAAAGAGGTTAGGTAATTCTTCCAAAGTTATACAGTATGGAAGTACAAAAACCAAAATTCAAATCTAAATCTAGAGTTGGCATGCCTATCCTCAAGCATATTTTTTTGTCTGATACTCTGTGTAGAGATGAGTTCGTGATATAATTGCAATATTTCTCCCTACTTCAATCACCAAGTATAGCCTGTATCATCAAATGAAACAACTGGCCTTGAGTACAGGTCCAGCCATGTGTTGCTTAATGATGGGGATCCATTTGGAGAAAAGGGTCTTTATGTGGTTATGTGAATGACATAAGGTACACTTATACAAATCTATGTGGTAGGACATATGGCTTCTGGGCTCCAACCCTTACAGGACCTTACTATACAGAATCACAGCCAATTGCAACACAATGGTAAATATTTGTGTGTTAAAATATATCTAAACATAGAAAAGGTACAGTAACAATATGCTAGAAGAAGCAAAACATGGTATGCCTGGATAAGGTATTTATCAGGAATTAAACTATCAGAATGGAAAGTTGCTCTGGCAGTGGGGGTCAGTGAATAAGTAGCAAGTGGTTGTAATGGCCTGGGACCTTAGTATGTGCTGCTGTAGAATTCACTGTTCACTTGTTGTTGTTAGGTGCCACTGAGTCACTTCTGACTCCTAGCAACCCTCATAGGGTTTTCATTGGCTGACTGTTTTTTGGGATTGCCTTGGGAGTGGATCGCCACATCCTTCTCATCCTTCTCACATTTTTTGTGGTGCTGGGAATCAAACCTGGGGCCTCAGAGACTACAGAGCGGTGCTCTATAAACTGAGCTAAATCCCAGCAACACTAAATTCATAAAAAATTTTTCTTTAGTAATAAAATAAATTTACTTAAATTTTTACTTTATAAACTTAAAAATTTTAACCTTTTTAAACTTTTGGGATAACACTTAACTTAAAACACAAACATATTGTACAACCGTGCAGAAACATTTCCTTTATATCTTTATTCTGTAACCATTTTTATATTTTTAAATTTAATTTTCCTTTTTTTTTTTTTTACTTAAAAGATTTTTTTTTTTTGGTAAAAGTAAAGATCCAAACACACTCATGAGAGTAAGTCTACAGAGGGTCAGGGTCATTACTATCCCTGTCTTCTACCTCCACATCTTGTTCCACTGGGTGATCTTTAGGGTCACTAATACACATGCGGCCACCATCTCCTATGACAATGACTTCTTCTGGAATCCCTCCTGAAGGACCTACTTGAGACTGTTTTATTGTTAACTTAAAAAAAATTAATAGGAGTACACTCTAAAATAATGAGAAGTATAACAGAGTAAATATGTAATAATTTATAATGACTAGTAACAGTCATGCAATATTATATACTGCACATAATAGTAACTCTATGATTATAACACATTAGGTTTACAATAGCATCCCCACAGACGTGAGTGACGCATCATGTTGTGATGTTAAGACGGCTGCTATGTAACTGGGCGATAGGATCACTCAAGCTCTATTGTCATCTCATGAGACCACCGTGGTATATGTGGTCAGACAGCGATTACAATGTCCTTGCATGGCACGTGACTATGTGAGACAAAGCACCTTACAAAGAAAGGGCTTGAAGAAGAAAACTGTTATTCTGGACCTCGTGGGTCTCAGATCCCAGCCTTTGCCTGGAACACCCAGGATACTGATACAATGACTCTGCCATCTAGAAAGCATCCTCAGAGTCAAACAATTGAGATTATTTGAAAGAGCAGCATGCGGAAGTGGGAGGAGCAAGGGGTTGGAGTCAGGAGACCAAAGATTTACTTTTAGCTATAACAGGGTGAACAAGTTACTTAATTTATTTTACTGTTAGTTTCCTATTTTATAAGATGGAGACAAGAGTAGTTATGAAGTGTGCTTAAATGAGTAAGGGCCTCCCCTAGGGTCTGTGCCCCTCTTGGTGGATTTTTATTGATGGTGGTCCAGTCCAGTTAGGCCTCTAGGCTTTTATATCTCTGTGATGTTCCTACAGCATACAGTGACCCAAATTTAAATCTCAATCCTTTATTCTATTAAAACCACAAGCCATCACCATCTCAAAAATTCTTGTTAGTTGAAACTTTTTAAAAACTTAGGGGAAGCTGGGGGTGTCATAGTGCATATGTGTAGTGAACTACACAGTTTTCAGTAATAGAAATACCATATATTCTCAGATTTAATCACATTCTTTCAATAGTTCTAGAGGGCTAAAAAATCAGGTGCAGGTTAGAATTGTGTGCCGATTAGATTCTTGAGCTAGTTTGGGGGGAAATTGTAGAATCACTATACATGTCATGATGATAAAACAGCACAATAGTTTATTATTTTATTTATTATTCTTGGTACAATTTCCCTATTATTCATCACACTCATCATCATTTATAGCTGAAATGTTATCAGTGCTCCCTGTCACTTCACTGTCATATTTATTCGGTCACCCTATGGATGAGGAGCAGTTGAAGGAGAGGAGTAATTGTGAACTTGCTTTCTACTGTTTAAGGAATTACCAAAACCTGAATGCAAGATAGACTCAGATATGGATTAGATTTGAGAATATACGGTACATCTCAGGGGGAACTTTCCAGAAAGTGCAGGTTGAGGCAAGCATTAAAATGCCAGTTCTTTATTTGGATGTTCAGGGACAGGACTGTGAGAGGGAGAGAGAGGGGAAGTGAGGCCAACTTATGCGTGGCCATGCTGCCGCGCTGCCTACACCAAGCAGCAAAGAGAAAAGAGATGTAGGCGATTCCTAGGTAGGAAGGCTTGGTCATCACACAGGATTACCTGGTAGGAAAATGGGACTACGTAGAAGTCCAAGGGAGGGGAAAACATGGAAGGATGTATCTGAGCTTCTATCTCCTACTGAGCAAGGCTTACCCCGAGAGGGAGCTGCCTCATTTCTCTCTCTCTTCTGTGCATGCCACATGGACTGTTGGGGGCCGATGCAATCCCCTGGGCCCAGTGTAGAATATTATAAGATCCTAAAAGGGAAGGCACAAGTGGAAGGTCTGGAGCCCAGAGACAGAGAGAAAGGAGAGGGAGGGAGGGAGGGAGGGAGGGAGAGAGAGAGAGTGAGAGAGAAAGGGAGAGAGAGAGAGAGAGAGAGAGAGAGAGAGAGAGAGAGAG